>MU778893.1:271650-287578 GCA_026770625.1 Nicotiana glauca
ATAGCCACTGGCTCCACATCGTAGGTCAAGTCCTCATCCAACTGGATCGTGTTGAAGTCTAACACATGAGACGGGTCCCCAACATACTTCCGGAGCATAGAAACATGGAATTGGGGATATAAAGTGGCCAACGTGCCAAGAATTTAAGTTATGATTATGGCTAGTGGTGGTAATGCAATGAGAGGATGTGATAAGGGATGTGAAATGAGCCATGACTCAACCGTTTAAAAAATGACTTCAAAAATAGATTTGCCTAAAAGCGTATATACTCAAGTCATGCCCAAATATGTGGTTGTTTTAACTAATGATATGTCTTGTAAGTATTCCCAACGTGTTTTGAGCTCTTACACATTCGTGAGTTTAAATTGTGTAGTCCCTCCTTGGGAAAAAGTATTTCAAGAATAAATGGTGTGTTACTTGTTTATGATTTTAACTTGTTGTTCGATTACCCATTTTGCCTATCCACAGGAGGCGGCATTGATCAGTGATAGCGGTACACTCTTTTTAGTTGACTTGGTGAGCCCCACATCATTTCAAGGTCATTTTAACTAGATTTGAAACGTCCGGAGCTTGCTTCACACGAGAAGCTCATTTTAGAGTATCGTTCTAGCTTCTTTGGGATAAGTATCTTTCCTAACTTTGTATGAGGACACTACCCCTGAGGATTTGAGTCGTTTATGCTATTTGTGTCATGTGAAAGTCGTGTACGTGAGGTGACGAGTACGTTCTCGGTCTTATATGTGGAAATTGACTGGTCTAGACTCTTAGGCATCTTTTATATAATTATTTGGAATTGTTACCACGTGTTATATTTTTTATTCGCCATGTCTACTATCACATGCTTTATTTGAATTTTTCATTACATGTCACATTCTTTACTTGTCGAATTTTCTGTTATATGCTTTATTTTGAGTTGTTATCACTTTTATCATTATGTGATTTCTTTTATTGTGGTGCTACTCTTAGTTGAAGTTCTCGTCACATGATATCCTTTTGTTGTCGGGTTGTTCTCATGCATTTAGACGTAGTACTAGTTCGTGCCATCTACTTTATTGCTAGCCCAATTCATACACTAGAGTCCAAAGTTTTCCAATTCATGGAAGTACTTTCACTATCGAGGTTATCCTTAAACAATTAATTGGAATTGACGTTATCAAGAGTCATTAATCTATTCTAATTAAAGTTGTGTTTAAAGGGGGTGTTGTTCCTTGTTGATTTACTTTTCCGTTCATTTTGTTTTTATTGAGATTTTATATACATTGTGCTGAGTCTCAGGCTATTTGTTGTAAAATGTCACGACTCAAAATCCACTAGTAGTGATGGAACCTAACCCATCCCGCTAGGTAAGCCAACTAATAACTATTCAGGTTCAATAATATTAATAAGACAATTAAACAAAGAAGTTATCTGAATCTTATATATTTTCCAAGGACTGGCAGTACAAATCACGAGCTTCTAAGAATGGAGTTTACAAAGCTTATATGAAATAAATACATCTTCTGTTTGAGAAGTACATAAACAGAGTTTGATAATCTAAGGCTACCATGAACAAGAGGCAGCTACAATAGGGACGCAGGTATACCTTTGAATCTAACTCCCGAAATGCACAGCAACATCGACATCCAAAATCTGCACGCAACGTGCAGGAAGTGTAGTATGAGTACAACCAGCCCCACGTACTCAATAATTAACAAAACTAACCATAGGTTGAAAGCAGTGACGAGCTGGAACATAGGTCGGGTCCATCACCAATAACCAATAGCAGTTCATAACAGAGTAAAGCAAGTAAATAAAGAAGTAGTTAGAGTTAAAATGCACAACATTTTCATTGTTTTCCAAAAATAGTTCCACTTTTCAAGTGTATCAGTGAAAACCCAAATGCTTTACCGAAATCGTCAAAAATATGAGTAAGTTTGAAAACTGTAACTTTTTCCCGAAAACTTTTCATCGGGTAAATGTTTCATTTTCATATATCATGAGCAAAATAAATCTGTGGTTCTGGCACGGCCGGACCAGCATGAGGATCTACAACTTTCGTTTTTAAATCATCTCCAAATTCCTTATGGATCAAAAGATATAAGCTACCGAAGTCGGACCAGCGAATCTGCAGAACTCCCTGATATGCGGTTGCACATAAAATTGGGGGGTCCGCACTCCTCCTCTGAGGTCCGCATAATTCTGCTGCAATCCATACTTTTATATGCGGTTCGCTCCTCTCCTTCACTTCAGCACTCCAAAATGTGTTGTCCGCACTTCCGAAAGTACCGGAACAATATCTGAGTGTCAAAATGCTCGGACTCGCTCAAAACTCACCTCCGAACACACCTGAGGACCCTAGGACCTCAACCAAAGGTACCATCAAGTCCTAAAAACACCACACAAACTTAGTCGAGCCCTCAAATCACATCAAACAACAACAAAAACATGAATCGCACACCAATTCAAGCTTATGAACTTGAAAACTCAAACTTCTACAACTAATGTCGAAACCTATCAAATCACGTTCGATTGACCCCAAATTTTTCACACAAGTCATAAATGACATAGTGGAGCTATTCCAATTTCCAAAACTGAATTTCGATCCCGACATCAAAAAGTCAGCTCCCCGGTCAAACTTCCAAACTTAAATTTCCATTTTTGCCATTTCAAGCCTAATTACACTACGGACTTCCAAATAATTTTCCGAACATGCTTCTGAGTCCAAAATCACCATACGGAGTTATTGGAATCATCAAAATTATGTTTCGGGGTCATTTACACATAAGTCAACAGCCCGTCAACCTTTCAACTTAAGTTTTAAACTTTGAATTTCATTCTTGCAAACTGACTCTGAAATACCTGAAAACCAAAATCGACAATTCACATGAGTCATAATGCATCATACAGAGCTACTCATGCCTGAAAACTACCAAGCAAAGTGCAATTGCTCAGAACAACCGTTCGGGTCATTACATCCTCCCCCACTTAAACATACGTTCATCCTCCAACGTGCCCAAAGTTGTTCTCAAAACGCTCAAACTGCAGTTTAGCCTTTCCACGCACATACTCGGGGGTGATCCCACATCACCCTATCTCATATAGGTCCTACAACACAAAATAACTGAAGATCATTACTCCAACCTTAGCCCATAGGCCTTAGAATCCAATCTCCAACATCCTGAATTTACTATAAAATCAGAATCTCGCATCTACACATAATATGACTCCGAACAAGCTGCATCAAGCCTTCACCATAACCCAAGATGTAATCACATGATATTCCACATAACTCAAATAATCATAGAGATAATTGCAAATCACGGTTCCTGCTAAAAAACAACCCAATACCAGTAATAACCTCATATCAAACAAATAATCATTCTGAAATCTTCGTACACTACCAATGATGAAAGAAACATGCAGAATTCATAGCCATTCATCAGATCAACAAGTCATGGAACTCTCTATCCTTCGACAATAACTACAGCCAATTTCTAGGCCGACCTTCGATATTATTCTTCCAACCATGTTGTAATCAAATCCGATAGTATCCATTCTCGGTCCAATCACCCCATCTCATCAAACACGATCACTCTAGTGACATGACACATCAATACAATCTAAAGCCACAACCAGTTCAACTCGTGCACTAACAAGCAAAAATCCAAATATAGTCAAACATGGAAAATGATTCAAATAAGAGAACTGTTCTACAAGCTCAACGGGTGCCACCACAATGCAATGCTAGGAACCCATTACACACCACAGAACCAAAATACACAAATCTATTTCAAAGGATCATGCCTCAATAAAATTTGCTACAATGTGTGACCTCATCCAAACACTGGTCCATGGCATATACCTCAAGCCACCTTGCTCAAAATTAATAACCACGCACGACTCGACATCAAGTTCCCAAAGTGAACTACCATAACCATGTAGAAGCAAATGACGCAATGCCACACTAGCCCAAAAGAACATAACCAATGCGCAATCAATCATGCAACACCCAAATACTCATCTCGCTCAAATTTTGTCATAAGGACCAATAGAACCGCACCATATGTACATATAACCAATGAATCACAACTCCTTGTAGCATACAAATAGTAACTCACATATTGTTTTAGAACACGAATAAGCTCAACAACAACGGAATGGCACATCCCTCAACAATAGCAGTATGGAGCCAACCAATCCGACTTGGTGTAGAATACACACCCTAATTGATCCTACCAATAGACCCCCAAATAAAGTCTAGTCACCCACAAATAGATAAATAATCCTCTGAAAGTCCATAATGACTAAATCATAACACATATTATCATCTGGCTAGCTTCATCCATGCTTCACAATCTACAACCATGCAACAATCTGCTCTTGAGAACTCCCAGTCCCAAAATCCATAGAACACACGAATCACCATATCTGATCCCAACTCCACCACCTGAATGTCTAACATATCTCTCATACACGATCATCCCACGAGGAATACTTCTCTAAGTGTTCTGTGCCACATAGCAATATCTTAAAATCAACAATCGATCAACCAGGATAGTACCGCAATACCAACAAAGTAATATCATTCATCTAATCAACAGAAAGCTTCTATGTTGCCTAAGAATTCAGGACATTCCTTTCAAAACCGAATCGTTACCTTGCACATGAAAATATCAATAGTATACAACACACCACACCTATTATGCCATCATATGAAAAATACAAAAATCTCAAAATCAACTCTGAGTTGAAAGAAAACTACTTACTCAATTAGCTAAGAATCTTCCATTCGATGCCATCCAGGAGAAAATCACAATACGCAATATGTTCCATACACCAATAGGAAATATACATCTCAAACTGTGGTAGAAGCCATCGAGAACTCTCCGAAACCCATTTACACATAACCAAACCATCAGAACTGAATCTCTCTAACTCAAACAAGCTATGCAGGTCACCGAAACTCAAGAGTACCACCACAAAACACTTGTAGAAACTCACTATCTCATAAGTACCCAAAGAACTGATCATATCCATTAGGGTGCTGATCCAACCTACTACCAATCTGTCTTATTTTCTCTAAGTTCCTTCTAAATTTCCTTCAAATTGATACTTCTCCTTGTTATAATACCACGATCCTTAACTAAAACTCACCCTACGATCTCTAGCATAGAACTACACCGCCCTAAGGCTCAAAAGGCGCTGACTGCTCTCTTAAGAACCCTAAAAGTACCACAACCGAGATACCCACTATAAAGAGACCTTCTGTGAATCTAAATTCACTTCTTTCCCCTTCATAATACTAAAACGTAGAATCTATTATGATGTAGATATACTGTGAGTTTCAACACCCTCCAATGAAAATCTCAGTGTCTAGCCATATACAAATCCGCAAAATCCTCAATTGCTACATATAAACCTTAAATTCATTAGAACCATTCTCGAGGGTCGTCCAATCTACTCAAATCTTAATAACACTACCCAAACAAATCGAATGACTTGTCCCCCATTTGCACCCAACACCCTAAGAAGTAATTATATCTCTAAGCAATCATGCAAATTCCTACTCCATGAACACTACATCATTCACGGATAACCACTCAATCATTCCATGATTCCTATATACTCATAGAGTGTAACACAAATCGTATCCAGAAATTCTCTAACTCGATTCATCCTTGATCTCAACCTCTGTGAGCCCTAACTAATTCGCCAGTATACCTCAAATAGAAACCAATACAACACATAACCGTGCAATCAACCCGTCGATAGCAGACTCCCCCACTTGGCTCAAAGCCAAGGAATAAAACATTTGATAATTTATAATACCCATAATCTGTTGCTGCCCAAAATCTGACACTGAAATTCAACTAAATCCTTTATAAGCTCATGTAACACCAACCATCTAATATCTCAAATCATCTGCAAATCTTACATTCACCCTTGTAACAGTCAAGCCAACTCTCATAAACGACCCAAACTCAAATTGAAATACATATAATTCATTGGTAAGAGAGAACTCGCTACAAAACAACATAGGGATCACACAAGCCTCAGTACATCCCGATGGAGATAACCCACCTGTTTTGCCTCAAACCGACACCTCTCCATACCCTTCCACAGTCATAACTATTACACAATCACTTAATCTTCCTGAGTATGAACTCCTATCACGGCATGAAAATCTACTTCAGTCCACAACTAAATAACATGAATGATCCTTTAACATACCCATTACTCGAGGCTATACTTCAATCAAGATGGAAATCAAGCACCCGATTTACATCTCGATCAAACTCTTTTCGTCTAATTCCATCTATCTAAACACACTTATAGTCACATCATACTCATCATATAGAAAACCGACCACTCATCTAGTCATAAATTCCAATTATAGGGACGCTACCGGATATATAAGTCCAAAAATACGTGCTTACACAATCAATATCTATGTGCTCAAACTACAGTCAATACTTGGCCTCAAGTCCTCCAAACTGGCCCGCTATCAGCATACTGAAATCACATCTCGCACCTCATCCTTGGAATCATAAGCTATCGACGCATAGATGATACTGAGCGCTCATGTGCGCACACAAATGTGTGGAAGGAATACATAGGATTACGCTTCAAGCTAAATCGTTGCCACATGATAAGAAAAGAAAGATGGGAAATATATCCTAAATTCGTTGTATCCTCTCGAAGATAGGTATAGACGTCATCATACCGATTCGTGAGACTTTACTAGATAGTTGCTCATGACTTATAGAATCTCTGAACCTAGATCTCTGATACTAAACTATCACGACCCAAAATCTACTAGTGGTGATGGCACCTAACCCAACCCGCTAGGTAAACCAACTAATAACTATTTAGGTCCAATAATATTAATAAAACAATTAAACAAAGAAGTTATCTGAATCTTATACATTTTCCAAGGACTGGTAGTACAAATCATGAGCTTCTAAGAATAGAGTTTACAAAGTTGATATAAAGTAAATACATCTTCTGTTTGAGAAGTACGTAAACAGAGTTTGATAATCCAAGGGTACCATGAATAAGAGGCAACTACAATAGGGACACATGTACACCTTCGAACCCAGCTCCCGCAATGCACAGCAACATCGGCATCCAAAATCTACACATAATGTGCAGGAAGTGTAGTATGAGTACAACTGACCCCATGTGCTTAATAAGTAACAAACCTAATATTAGGTTGAAAGCAGTGATGAGTTGGAACACAGGTCGGGTCGAACACCAATAATCAATAGCAGTTCATAACAGTGTAAAGCAAGTAAATGAAGAAGTTGTTCAAAGATAAAAATGCTCAGCCTTTTTTAGTTTTCCAAAAACAATTTCAATTTTCAAGCATATCAGTGAAAACCCAAATCCTTTACTGAAATCGTCAAAAATATTAGTAAGTTTGAAAACAGTAACTTTTTCCCAAAACTTTTCATCAGGTGAATGTTTCATTTTCAGATCGCATGAGGAAAGAACATCTCTATGCCTACATGTCAAGATACAGGTAAAACCCTTGAATGTAAATCGGCCACCAAAAAGGAAAATGCATCCTTATTCATGTCTCTCAAGTACCTATGACAAATGCAATGCCTCTCAGTGATGAACTCATGTACTCATATTCTCGAAGTACTCAACCTCACTATCTCGCATTATCTCTTACCGTGCTCAATACTCAGCACACTCAAACACACAGCACTATACAATACTCATTGCGGCGTGTGTAGACATGTGATTTTTGAACCTCCCCAAGATTTTTCATATTTTAGCTCGCAAACATTTAATTTAGGCCTAATATAGCTATTTCAACTATTTTTGACTTCTTTACTTTATTTTGTTCATAAAAATGAAAAATTACAAAAATATTTTAGTTTACGTAAAATATACAAAAATAGTACCTTATTTTTATTTTTATATAATCTTGAAAACAACAAAAATACTCACAATTTTACATATTAATTGTGTTCTTATTCTCAAAAGAAAGAAAGAGTTTCCAAAAATATATTTTTAAAGGGTCTACTCTATCCATTTCAAGTTGGATTTTAATAAATGAGTTTATCAAGTAGGAGTAGTATTTTATTTTTATTAACTAAAAATAAAGAAAGAAAAAAAATTCAACCAAAAACAAAAAAAAGGGGAAAAAACGTGAAAAATCAAAGAAGAAAGAAAAGAAGGTGAAAAGAGAATTAATCTCCTTACATGGCCCCATATATTTTGTCCTTAATTTCTTATTCTACGATGGATCCCCACCTCCTAAATTGATTTCCCTATGTATCCTTTCAAAATCACGTGTAGTCTTTCCACCCATAACAAAATTGATTCCTTTTGGTCACAATTTGACATTTTCTTTTAAGGTGGGGGCACATGATTCAGAAACACACACACTTAACAATTTCTTGGAGAACACTCATTTTCCTCTCATATAAAAGACCCTCACTCAGATAATACCTAGAGAGATAGAGGAGGAACCCTAGAGCAAGGAAGGAAAAGCTGCACAGCAGCACCACAAAAACTCAAGTTATAAAAGTACCATTTTCCTCCTTGGAAACCAGTCAAAAACCCCCATGAAAGCTGGTCGCTTTCAGCCATAAAATAGTCCAAAAGGTAGTAAAAAAAATGCAGCTTCCTCATGTAATAAAAATGTAGCAGTTGCTGCGGATCTTCTTCCTCCAAAAAATGACCTTCCTTAATCCGAAAAACCAGCTTAAACTCCATCGAAACCCAGCTCAAAACTCCATCGCTCGAGGTCGCCGCCGTCGTTCGATCTTCGGTCTTGTTCGAGATCTCCGTACCTTTAGCTTAAGTTTTCTGGCCTGTTGTTTTGATCGTTGATTCAAAGACCTGACCTTCAATGTAGTTTCTTCGTGTTTAAAATAAAGAAAGCTGCTATTAAAAGGTCATACTTTAACTTTACTTATCTTTCTAATTTCTAGATCTGGTGTCATGGCTTTTTGAATTGTTTTGTTTGATTTGGCTTGTTTCCGTTTTATTGCTTATGTGATAATAGTACTTTGGGTTTTCCATTTGTAATATTTGCTTGATTGACTATTAAATCAATATGAAATACTAATTCGCTATTTGTTTTTATTAATTATCATATTATCTTGTTTCATGTTAGATATGGTTTATGGATCGCCTATTATCTAAGTCTACTCAAGTTTCTTTAGAAATTTATTCTCATAAAGCTCCTATGGCCATTTGTAGTTCAAGAACTTCTGTTGGCTTTTCCTCGAGTAAAATGGCTTCAAGGCATCTCAAATATTGCTTTCCAGTAAATAGTCGGATCACTTTGTATAGCAGTAGAAATTTTGATAATCTTCAAAAAAAAAAAGCCAGCATGAGTTCGAGGAATAACAATCAGCTTAACACAATAAATTAGTGAATAAGATAGTCAGCCTTTCCTTAACTAATTATTTTTTTTTCTTCCACAAATAAATTCCATAGTTATGGTTTTTAAATAAATATTCGTAGCTTGCTTTAGGTACACTTAATATATCGTCATGGTTGCGTACACGTTCGTGTGACAAGATTGCAATTTCTAAAAAATAAAATCGGAGTATGCGTTCACGCAACTTTGGCCAAATTTTTTTTAATAATAAATAAAGCATTATTAATTGTGGACACGTTCGTGTGACGTGATTTTTGACGCGCCAAACAAATGGGTACACGTACGTGACTTGTTCCTAGATAATTTTCTTAGTTTAAAAGCGGTAAAAGATAAATGTACATAGGTTCTAAAATGAGTAATTAAACAATTTTAATAAGCCAAGTATGATCAAAGCGACCGTGCTAGAACCACGGAACTCGGGAGTGCCTAACACCTTCTCCCGGGTTAACAGAATTCCTTACCCGAATTTCTGTGTTCGCAAACTGTAAATAGAGTTAATCTTTTCCTCGATTCGGGATTTTAACCGGTGACTTGGGACACCATAAATTATTCCAAGTGGCGACTCTGATTTTAATTAAATAATCGTGTTTCGATTGTTCTTTAATTGGAAAAACTCCCTTATATTATATCACCTTCCGGGGGTGTAGTAGAAAAAAGGAGATGTGACAGCTCTGGCAACTCTGCTGGGGAAAATGAACCCAGAACTTCTGGTCCAGGGTTCAAGAATTCGAGCTTGTTAATGATTTTTACTTGGCTTCATTTATTGTTGATATTACTGTATTCTATTAACCTTTTGTGCTAAATGTTATCTGTTTACCGCTTTAATATTGTTGAATTATATATAATTGTCTTCTTACGCCACCCCTTCTGAATCTTCTGAAAATGGGGCATACGTTCGCGTAGCCCACTTTTTTGTAGAAATTATGCCAAATAGAGCGAGGTTGGACAAGCGACAAGGCCGGGCAGACTTTAGTGCTCCCAGTACGTCGCCCCCTCCTCGGCCCCAGTTGTCCGCTCGGGTACCCCAAGTCTAGACCAAAACCCTAGGATTGAAACATAGAAAAACACAGCTTCATGCCGGATCCCTAGTAGGAGCGCTTGTTTGCATCGTCTGCATTTGACTTAGGGGACTCAACACAGGAGTTGGGTCCATCTAGGACAGGTGTACCCAAAAATAAAAGATCATCCTGATGCATCCTATGTGATACATGTTCCATTCATTCAAGGATAAAAGGGTCATTTGGCGAATCAATGATAGCTGAGGGCAAATGAAAAAATGAAAAAGAAAAAAAAAATGAAAAAAGAAGAAAAAGAGAGAGTGAAGTGTGAAGATAAAGCGAGTGAGGCCCAATTATGTTTTCTGTCATATTTTTGCTAAGGAAAAAAAGGAGTTTGAAAATTCAAAAAGATTTTGCACTTTTTCATCATTTTTTTAGAAAATCAAAAAAAAAGGGAAAAGAAAATACAAAAAGATTTTGCATGTTTCATCATTTTTCAAGAAAAGCAAAAAATATGTTTTCTCTAAATTAGTTGTTTTCTAATTCTCAACCGTATCCAATCTGCCCGAATTACGCATACCTGATTCTAGTCTTTCGGGGCGTGATACGTAGGTAACCCACATAGGGTCCGGTCTTCCTAGTAAATATTAGGTGCTTAGCTTTGCGGGGTCTAAGCCAAATTTTGTACTTCTAGCCACCTTTTGGCTAAATAAATCATTTCGCAAAAATAGCCTCAACCATATCTTGCATGTGTCTAATAGGGAGTGTTATTGTCTCACCTAGTGTTGGTTTGAGTCTTTTCATACAGGTGTGGATCTCTTACCGGAGTTTGGGCATGACAGACACCACGTGACCATCGAGTCAGGATCGCTCAGTCATGAGTTGCTTAAGGAGATTTGTTTTATTTTTATGTTTTGAGTATGTTTTTCATTTTATGTCGTCTTTTACTTTCTAGTTTTGTACAGTAATGCCAAGTCTTTGTTATTGTATTTGCTGCTTTGTATTTGAAAAAATGTGCTGTAACTCAAAAATCTAAAAAAAAAAGATGTTGCATTTTATGTTTTCGTTATAAGTTTTCTTTAGAATACTAATTCTAGAAATAAAAAAGTAATAATTTTGAGGTTGTTTTTCCTTTAGGAAATTAATATCTAGGACATAAAATGAATTATTTTTATGTTTCCTTTAGTATATTAGGACCAAAATTCAAAAAAAAAGAGAATTTTCTTTTAGTACTTCTTTAAAATCTTTCTTTAAGGTGTTAATTCCAAAATCCAAAAAGATTTTCTTTTGAGGTGCTTCTTTGATAAATTAGTGAAAAAAAGAATCAAAAAATATTTTTCTCTTCTAGAATTTTTTCTTAATAGAGTATTTGTTTCAAAAGAAAAAAAAGGGGGAAAAAACATGCCCGTTAAGCTTAAGTTTAGAATAGGTCATAAAACATTAAGTCTAAAAAATTAAAAAAAAAAGTATTTGCTTCTTTCATTTCTCTTTTCTCATCAGAGTAGTCGTTAAGATAAAAAAGAAAAAAAAAGAAAAAGAAAAGAGAACGTTAGTTTGTTTACTTTAATCCTATTTTTCTAGAACTACGCAAAGATCTGATTCATGTGGGGTCATGATACATAGGCAACCTACATAGGGTTCGATCGAATCGTTTTTTTTATTAAAAGAAAAAAAAGAGAAAAAAAAAGGGTAAAATTATGGGATGTGAGAAATGAGGAAAGAAAAGAGTGATAATTGGAAAAAAGAGGAAGGAAAATGATCAAGCAAGTGCTAGGAAAGAAAAGAAAAGAGTAGATTCAAATGGACAAATTGGGATGATGCCAAGTGACCTTACGGCCCCCGAAGTCATTCTAGAACCATTAATTGTTGCTAGGTGTATTGTACGCAATGTGATATTTTTGTTGTTAAACGCCCTAACGCTAACGGGATGACCCATTTTGTTCCTTTTGATATATTCATAGAAGAAAGGTGGTTGGTTTGTGGTTATCGAAGTAGTAACTCCTCTCCACAACATAAGGTCAAAAGGCAATGGCAGACAATAACAAAATTGGGTTGGTTGATACCTGTGCCCGAAAGCAATTGGTTGAACAGGACACTGGTTTGGCTGATGAGGTAAGGATGTTAAGACAACACATGACGGACATGTATCATGCCTAGATGACTTGGAAGGCACCACCCCTACCACCACCTAGCTTCTTAGATGCTACCCTTACCCAAAATCCGGTCATAGTGCCGGATGATCCCCCATACTCTCCAAATCCACCCGTTTATCACAACTTTCCCAATCGTCCTAGTAGCTCCATCACTCATCCTCCAATTACCTCTCCCAAAAATTGCCCTCCTGTCATATCCACTATTCCCAATAATGAATATCCTCTCAAAGATCATGATGTCCAATACTACCCCGCAGAGGTTTCCCACAAGGTTCCTGACTCATACAAGAAGAGCCCTTGAGATGAGCTTCATGCTGAACATGAAAAAGTCACAAGAAAAGAAGGGCGAGATGAGATATCCAAGAAGCTGAAAGGCATAGAACAGTCCTTAAAGAACAAGCAAGGAATGGGAGGCCAGGGTAACATGTCTTACAAAGAATTGTCTGTGTCCCCTGATGTTCGCCTGCCTGCGGGGTTTAAAGTGCCAAAATTTAACTTGTATGATGGGTGTGGAGTTCCGATAGCCCACCTGAGGGTTTATTGCAGTGAAATGAGAAGTGTTGGAGAGAAAGATAACTTGTTGATGGCATATTTCAATAAGAGCTTGACTGGGGCAGCTTTTGGAATGGCATAATCGTCAAGATGTCGGTAAGTGGCCTACATTGGGCGACATGGCTCAAGATTTTGTGCGACACTTTCAATACAATATAGAAACTGTCCCAGACCGCTCCTCCCTATCTCAGATGGAAAAGAAACCCAAGGAAAGTTTTAGGGACTTTTGGCTCAGATGGAATGAACAAGTTGCTCGGGACAGTCCTCCCATTGATAGAAAAGATGTTGCTGAGCCCCTCCAATGACAGGATCTAGTGTGCATTCTTGCTAAATGCTTTCAGCCTCTATATCGACCCCGCGAATATCCCTGTCATCCTCCTCACTACTAATTCTCTCCACAGAATCCCCAAAATCGTACATCACTTTCCCGATACCCCATCCACAATGCACCACCATATGCTCCACATCCACGAGGCTCGTAATGGCCTGCATCACGTCCACAAATGTCTTACCCACCCCCACAATCCTATCGAAACCCTCCTGGATCAGGTTTCTAGCCCAATAAAGCATTTAAGAATGAGAGGTTGCAGAGAAAGAAAACATTCACTCCATTGGGAGGGTCATATGCCAATCTGTTCCAGAGGCTAAGGAAATTGGATATGTTGAAGCCGATTCAGATAAAACTGCCAAACCCTCTTCCAAAGAAGTTTGATTTTTCTCAAAGGTGCGCATATTTCTCAGATGCCCCGGGGCATGACATAGAGAAGTATTGGCATCTGAAAGGAGCAGTCCAAAAGCTTTTTGATGCAGGTGACATTACCGTGCAAAATCCAAATGCAGCAGATACTAGCCAAAGTCCATTGCCTGTTCACAATGAGACGCATATGGAGGACATAATTTGTGTGGAAAAGGAATATAAGAACTATTCTGAGATCCTCAGAGGGCCACCTACCACAAAGCTTTCAGCGCTATCACTCTTGGTTCTGGAAGTTGATCATAAGAACGAGCCGACTAAAGGGACCCAAAAGCAATTTGATAAGGGCAATGAGATGATGACTTGTGAAGGTTCCAGTAATGTTGATGCTGAACTCAGTGGCTAAGATACCGTGCTTGGTAATTGGAAAGATGCTCCATCTCTTGGCTAGCTAGAGAGGAGTCTTGGTGGTCTATTTTGTTATCATTTCTGTTGTCCGGATTATTTTCAGGGTTGTAATCTGGATATTGTCTTGTGATTCAAACCCTTCTATCCTTTTATTTTGCCTAGTTTATTTTTTCATAGTAACTCGTTTAGTGTTGTCTAGGGTTGTTCCAGGGTTGTAACCCTAGTTTAGTTTGCTTATTTGTTGTTCAAACCCTTTCACAATCTGTCTAATGCAATTTTCTATTATTTCTAGTCATTTTTGTTTAGTTCTCCTTTCCTTATAGTTCTTTTCCTGCTGACTCTAGTGACATGACATGCACGCGTAATTCTCAGCTTGGTCTTAAAAGTTTAGTTTAGTTATGAAGCAATGAAACAATTTTGAAAATGTTAGGGACATTTGAGGGACATAAGTAAAGGCATTTTAAGATCACTTCAAGCCCGAATTGTGTGAAACTGGGGCAAATAGAACATAAAGAAACACTATTGAAATGCATCATGCTACATCGGGTTAAAGCTAACAGCAAGTTTGCCCCAAATTGGCAGGGGCCGTTCGTGGTAATCAGAGTGAGAGTGTTGTCCAATGATTCTTTGTATTTAATAGATGTAGAAGGCGAATGTGTGGATATGGTTATTGTCACACCTCCTTTTGGCGCTACCTCACCCCGCGAAGGGCGTGGTAAAGGGAGTTTTTTCCAATTAAAGGACAATCGAAACGGGATTCGTTTATTAAGAGATTCAGAGTCGCCACTTGGGAGATTTAGGGTGTCCCAAGTCACCGGTTTGAAGCCCGAATCGAGGAAAGGATTGACTCTATATTACAGTCTACGAACCAGAATTCCGGATAAGGAATTCTGTTAACCCGGGAGAAGGTGTTAGGCATTCCCGAGTTTCGTGGTTCTAGCACGGTCGCTCAACTATTATATTTGAGCTAAATTATCTAATTTTAATACATATTAAACCTATGTGCGAATTTTAACTTTTAACCGCTTGTGATTATTATTATTTTATAAGAATTGCAACGTCATGAAAATGTACTTCGGACCACACCGTACCAGTACGCCTGTGGCCTTTAACACATTTCGACTTCGTTGAGATTTGGATTTTGGTCACATAAATGTGCACCCAAGTTTAAGAAAATAAATTATTAAAGGCGCGCCTAAAGCGACTAGCGTATCGTTATTTTGAGAAGGCCGTAGAATTAGCTAAACGGCATGTCCCGAAATCTAAGCATTTATAGTAACCAGCTACCGAGGGCCCCGCAATTTGCGTGTTATTTGGCGAGGCTCGTCTCATTTATTATTTAAAGTCTAATAAACCGCATTTATTATTTATTATTTTAAAAGAGAATTGCAACGTCATGAAAATGCATCTCGAACCACGTCACAATCAATGTACCCGTGATTATCGACATATTTTGACTCTGTTGAGATTTGGATTTGGGTCACATAAATGTGCACCCGAGTTTAGGGAGATAATATTATTAAATACGCGCCTAAAGCTACTAACGCGTTATTATTTTGGGGAAGGCCGTGCAATTTGATAAACGGTTCATTCCGAGGTCTAAATATTTTTATATATACATTTATGAGGGCCCCGTAATTTATTTATTTTTATTTGGCGAGGCTCATCTCCTTTGTTTTAAAGGATGTCCTAAAGTAATCTATAGTTTTCCATTTTCTCGTTCGTCTCTAAAAATGAAAGA
>MU778897.1:3853-26860 GCA_026770625.1 Nicotiana glauca
TAAAAGTGATAACAAAATGCTCTTATTAGTGCTTTTCATGATTTGCAGGTGATATATGTATAAGGAAGGCTAAGGAGCAGTTTTGGAGTCAAAATTGGAGAAAAGAGGCTAAATGTATACGCCCTGTCAGCCCTCAGGATTTAGAAAGGTAGTTTGGCCGCGATTCTACCGCGACCGCGGCAAAACTGCGGTAGAAGGCAGCTTCAGAACTTTAGAGATTCAGAGAGGGTGATTGGCCGCAGTTCTACCGCGACCGCGGCAGAACCGCGGCAGGCGCCAAAAGTTCAGGGATCAAAGTGTCAAATATGGAATTTTTAGACCTAAACCCTATTTAAAACATTAGACTTCGCCCAAAAGAGGCATGTATTGATTTTTAGGGTATCTTGGCAAGGGAAACTATTATGAGAGAATACTCCAAATATCTTTCTTCTTTACTTTTGATTTTTATGATGAATTCTATCTTAGTTTATTTTCCCATAGCCATGAGTTGCTAAATCCCTTGTCTAAGGTTTTGATGGAACCTATTGGGTGATGAACTTCTTGTTTATGTGAATACAAATTGCTAGTTTAATCTCTATTTGTTCAACTTCATGTTTGTTGTAGTTAATTGACAGGATCCTCAATTAGCTGTGCCTATTTAGTGTGCATAACTTGGAAAAGAGTGCATATTTAGGTTATTGTTGAACAACACCACTCCTAGATTATTAGAGGAATCTATAATTGTGGGTTTAAAGGCGGGATTAGGGATAACGAAGCCTTGGGTGTAATCTAAAGTGAATCGTGCTAAATAAAGTAAGATAGTGTATCTCGGGAGAGTGCAATAGTAAATTACTGTGATTACTCGGGAGAGATTTACGGTAAGATTAGCGTTCATGATTGATAGAGATGTTTTGGAAAATTTGTATGAGCATAAACAGAAGGGATTCCATCAATAGGGGAAATTATTACCTTAGCTTCTTCTTATTATTGTTTATAACCTTATTAGTTTAGTTTACAGCTATTTAGTTACTTTCAAGCATAGTTGTTAAAGAATATTCAACTGAGATTTGAATATTTGGGAAGCTGGTTCTAAAGAATTAGTGGGTCTGAAGATAGTGGTTGATAGGTTAACTCTCTGTGGATTCAACCCTGGGCGTAATACTCGGGTTGTATTTGCAACGTCCGCAGAGTCCTTTTTATAAGGCATAGTTGGACGTGATCAAACATTAATCTTGTAAGAGCAATTTTATTTCATTCACTTCTCTCTATCATTATTACGCAACCATTGTTATTTTCCTAGAGCTTATTATATTCGTTACAATTTACCTCTTCATCTTTGATTGATTTTTCCAAAAAGGTTCGATATTTTTTTGAGTCAAACAATTTAGCGTCGTCTATTGGGATTTTGATAGCTGAAATCATAGTTCTCATCTAGGCTCTTAAAAGTGACGATAACTGTTCCTCATACATCATAAAAACTAACAATGGCGGAGAAAGAAGCGAGGCAAAAGATGATAGCAGACGTCTCAAACAACCTCCTGAACTCCCTCGACGAAGTCGGCAGAGAGGATGCCGAGAATACAACACCCGGGGATACACTGGAGGGAGGAATCTTACCCTTTCCACACAAAGATCTAACGGTCTCACGCGAAAGAGAAGTTTCCGCGTCTACAGTGAAAGAAACACCACCGACAGTCAAAAAGCTGCTAGAGGAATGGTTGACGAGTGCTCTGAACAACATACTTGAAAAATCCCCTCAAGGAAACATCGAAGACTTACCGACTGCAGAACTCACAGTTAACACCAACGAGCCAAGCATCGCACAAATGGGCAACACTCACCCCTCTACTATTGCAGGTGAGGGTGCTCTTATGGCCATCTTAAAGAAAATGGAAAATGGGAACAAAACACTCCGCGATCCAATGAAGGAGCACCAGGAAAGAGTAGACAAAATACCTAGTGCCCCCAAGCTACTGCCAAAACGTGATTTGGGCCGATTCCTTGAACAACCATACAGCGATGGAGCCACTCCTCATCCCATTCCAAAAACCATCAAGATGCAACCATATTTGAAAATATACGACAGAACTTTGGATCCCGAGGATCATCTGATCCATTATGTCACCGCGATAAAAGGCAATGATCTATCAAAAGAACAAGTACCTTCCGTGCTGCTAAAAAAGTTTGGCAAAACTCTGACAAGAGGAGCCTTGACATGGTATTCACAGCTACTAGCATGGTAAATATCAACGTTTGAGGAAATGGCGAATAAATTCGCTACCGCTCATGCAGGAGCAAAGAAGGTTAAAGCCAGGGTCAACGATATTTTTGCCATCAAGCAAACAACGGGTGAGGGAATTCGGGACATCCTCGCCCGATTCAACAGAGTAAGAATAAGCCTACCGAACATATCAGAAGGAATGGCGATAGCAGCCTTTCAGAATGGGTTAAACAGGAACGGATCCAAAGCAACCAAAAAGTTGCTCAGCAGACTCATGAAGTACCCCCTACCACATGGGAAGAGATTCATAATGCTTATTGCGTCGAGGTAAGGGTAGATGAGGACGATCTGAATGGCCCGATTAAGCGGCTAACGTCAGTACATACCGAGGTGAGGAGGGATCGATGTAACGAGAGGCGAAGGGATCAACCCCCACGTTTCAATCAAGAAAGGCATCAGCCCTATGTCAGAAAAGCTAACCCGACCCCTCCAAGACATACAGATGTTGTGCTATGACATGCCATACCCCTTCGAAGCGAAAGAGGTATGCCTCCGTTATTATCCGCTCATAACTTTTGTGTTTATCCT
The DNA here is from genome assembly GCA_026770625.1 of Nicotiana glauca. Taxonomy (NCBI): domain Eukaryota; kingdom Viridiplantae; phylum Streptophyta; class Magnoliopsida; order Solanales; family Solanaceae; genus Nicotiana; species Nicotiana glauca. Next base: position 6,642 of record MU778897.1, read on the forward strand.
TTAGAGATAGTGTATGCATTGGAAAAGCTGGGCACAAATGTGCAATGGCCGCAAAAAATGAAATAGGACCCAAGCGCCAGGAGGTCAAATATCCTCTGCGAATTCCACCAGGAAAGAGGACATACGACCGAAGACTGCATAGGTCTGCGTCAGGAAGTAGTCAGGATGCTGAACCAGGGGTACCTCAAAGAGCTACTCAGTGATAAAGTAAGGGCCAACTTCGCTAGAGGGCGAGACCCATCTCAAGGACCTCCAAAACCACCGTCGCCAGCACGCACCATACAAATGATCATCAGTAGTGGCGATGACATAGTAATCAACCACGTAAAGTTCACCACCACGCATAAACTCAAACAGATGGTTGCCCACGAACTGTATGATGACCTCGAAGATAGTATCATCTTCGATAAGTCGGATGCCGATGGTTTGTCTTTCCCTCAATATGATGCTTTGGTTATAACTTTATGCATCGCTGATACTGATGTAAAAAGAATCATGGTGGATGACGGAAGCGGCGCGTGTATTGTTCACCCAAGAGTCCTCATGCAAATGAGGCTTGAGGATAAAATAATACCACGTTGCATAACGGGTTTTAATAATGCAGCGAAACAGACATCCAGAGAAATACTGCTGCCTGTCCTAGCAGGGGGAGTCACGTTGGAAACCACATTCCATGCCATGAATCAGGAAACAACTTATAATGCCATCATAGGACGACCATGGATACACGTCATGCGAGCCGTCCCTTCGAGCTTCTATTAGGTGATTAAATTTCCCACTCCGTAGGGAATATTCAGCATCCGGGGCGAGCCACTCACCGCCCAAGAGTGATATCGGATTGCCCAAGATTGCACACACACGCAAATGCAGAAGCATAGCAATTAGTCGTGTCGGGAATTAAGCCCGACCCACCAACAGAGGCCATCGAAGACCCAGACATCGTAGAAGCCTGCAAGGCGATTGTAGAAGACCTCGACCCAATCCAACCGGATGATGCTGACAACACAAAAATGGCTTACATAAGACATGACCTCTTAGAGCCAGGTAAGTATCGTGAATTCTTAACTAACAACGCCAACTTTTTTGCCTTCTCCCATTCAGATATGCCTAGAATCCCAAAGGATATTGCCACGCACAGACTAAACGTCGACCTACTCTAGCCGCCGGTATGACAAATGAGGAGAAAGTTCAAGGCTACAATCAATGAGGCTGTCAACGAAGAGGTGGATAAATTACTCACAAACGGTTCCATCAGGGAATCAAAGTACCTTCAATGGGTCGCCAATGTGGTCATGGTAAAAAAAAAAGAACGGGAAGTGGCGAATGTGCGTAGACTTCACCAACCTAAACAAAGCATACCCAAAGGATTCCTTCCCTTTGCCCCATATCGACCAACTAATTGACGCAACAACAGGACATGAATTGTTGAGCTTCTTGGATGCCTACTCCAGTTATAATCAAATTTTGATGGACGAAGAAGACCAAGAAAAGACGACCTTTATCACTCATCAAGGAACATATTGCTATAAAGTGATGTCGTTTGGACTCAAGAACGCAGGTGCCACGTACCAAAGGCTAGTCACCAAGATGTTCAAAGAGCAGCTTGGCAAAACCATGGAAGTTTACATCGATGACATGCTGGTAAAGTCAACAAAGAAAGAGGACCACATTAGCAATCTAAAAGAGGCTTCGGGATATTGAGGCAGTATGGGATGAAGCTAAATCCCGAGCAGTGCGCCTTCAGCGTAACCTCGGGAAAATTCCTCGACTTCCTCATATCACAACGGGGAATTGAAGTCAACCCAGACCAGATCAAAGCCATCGATACAATACCAGAGGTACTGACCAACAAGAAGTAGGTACAGGAGCTAATGGGGCGAATAGACGCCTTGTCAAGGTTCATTTCACGATCCTCGGATAGGTGCCGCAAGTTCTTCAATGTACTGAGGAAAGACCACGGGTTGCAATAGAATGAGGATTGCGTCGACGCCCTAAGGAAGTTAAAGGCGTATCTGTCCTCAACACCACTACTCGTCAAAGCGAACCCAGGTGAGTGACTACTTGTGTATTTGGCAGTATTCGAGGTCGCAGTCAGCGCAGTACTAGTCCGTGAAAACCAAGGTACTCAATCTCCTATTTACTATATCAGCAAAACTTTAATAGATGCCGAGACAAGGTACCTTCACCTTAAAAAGCTAGCTCTGGCACTGGTCGTGGCTTCACGTAAGCTTAGACCATATTTTCAATGTCACCACATAAAGGTAGTAACAACCTTCCCCCTGAGAGGTATCCTGCACAAACCTGAGCTCTCAGGAAGACTCGCCAAATGGGCCATAGAATTAAGCGAGCACGACATAACATACCAACCACAAACCGCCATCAAGTCGCAGGTGCTCGCGGATTTTGTCGCTGACTTTAGTACGGAAATATTGCCCGAGGTGGAACAAGAAGCGATTCGCGCTTCCACACGTGCCAATCTCTAGATCCTCTACACCGACGGCGCCTCGAATGCCTTGGGATCAGGACTGGGACTCGTCCTCGAAGTCCCTACAGGCAAAATAATTTGTCAGTCCATACGATATCCGAGATGACTAGAAACGAGGCCGAGTACAAAGCTGTGATTGAAGGTTTGAAGTTAGCCCTCAAATACGACGCCCGATGACTCATTCTCCATTGCGACTCTCAAATCGTTATGAATCAAGTCATCGGGACTTTCCAAATCAAAGAGCAGAGACTACAAAGGTATCAATCGGAAATCCACAAGCTAATGTCGGAGTTCGACGAATGCTGCCTTGAGCAAATTCCTAGGGCACAGTTAATTGAAGTGGACGGCCTTGCCAAATTAACCGCGTCCACCAAGAACCTCAGAAAAAAAAAACGTGGTCACTCTCCTCCACTCGACCATAGACCACGTCGAGGTACTTTCTATGAACCTAACTTGGGACTGGCGTAACCACCTTGTAGCCTATTTACAGGATGGAATATCTCGCAAGACAAGAAAGAATCCAAAAACTCAGGGTGCAGGCAGCCCAGTACAACCTAATAAATCATGATCTCTACAAGAGAACATTCGGTGGCCCCCTAGCCAAATATATCGAACCACATCAAATAAGGCAAGTACTGGAAGAAGTACACGAGGGTTACTGCGGTGCCCACATGGGAAATCGCGCCCTCATTTGATGCCTTATCCGTGCCGGTTACTACTGGCTTACCATGGAAAAAAAAGCCGCAGATTATGTCCGAAGACGCGAACAATGCCAAAAATACGCCCCTATGATACATCAAGCAGGAGAATGCCTTCATTCCGTCACTTCGCCATGGCCTTTCATAAAATGGGGAATGGATATAGTCGGCCCTCTGCCAGCAGGAGAAGGAAAGGTACGTTTTCTTTTGGTTTTAACTGAATATTTCTCTAAATGGGTGGAAGCAGGTGCGTACGCTCAGATACGCGAGCAGTAAGTCATCACCTTTATATGGAAAAATATTATATGTCGCTTCAGCATCCCCAAGGAAATCAGCTGCGACAACAGACCTCAGTTCGTTGGAAAAAGGGCAATTGAGTTCTTCGAAAAATGGCACATCAAACGGTTACTTTCCACAGCATACCACCCCTCCGCTAACGGCCAAGCCGAGTCCTCCAACAAAGTAATACTGAACATACTGAAAAAGAAGCTCGAGGAATATAAAGGACTATGGCCCGAACTACTACCTAAAGTATTGTTGGCATACCGAACCACGCTGAAATCCAGCGCAGGAGAAATGCCATACTCACTGGTCTATGGGACCGATGCAGTCATACCTGTCGAAGTCGGAGAACCCAACCTGAGATACTCCAACATGAGCGGGGAAGATAACGAGGAAAGCAGGCTAAAGGACTTAGATGAAGCCGAAGAACGAAGAGACATGGCCCACGTAAGAATGGTAGCCCAGAAGCAGCAAATAGAAAGGTACTACAAAAAGAAAGCCAAGGTACGACCGCTCAAAGTTGGCGACTACGTCCTCAAGGCCAAAACACAAGCATCAAAAGATCCAAATAAAGGAAAACTAGGAACAAACTGGGACGGACCATATAAAATCATAGAAGCAGCAAACAAAGGGCATTCCAACTAGAGACTATGAAGGGGAAGCTACTCCAAAACAACTGGAACGTCGCCCACCTCAAATACTTTCACTTCTGAGAGGCATCACCTAAGTCGTACTCTTTTTCCCTCACCCAATTTTTGTCCCAATCGGATTTTTCTGGGAAGGTTTTTAACGAGGCAGCAAATGGGATGCCCTACAGGCCGAGACGATATTCATCACCTCAGCCCGATGATACGATCTCTAGGCCGAAGTAATGAAGGGACTACATAGATAATCTAACCTCCATTGTATGAACAGAATCTGGTCTCCATTGTATGAACAGAATCTAACCTCCATTGTATGAATAGAATCTAATCTCCATTATGTCAAGGAACTCAGTCCCCAAAACGTCAGTTCGACCTCATTCGGACCATGATGTATACTTTGACGACAGTCGAATCAAAACCCCAATTGCCAAAGCCATCGACAATGATGAGATATTTCGACGACAGTCGAAACAAGGCCCTAATGGCAAAGGCCATCGACAACGACGAGATACTTCGACGACAGTCGAAGCAAGGCCCCAATGGCCAAGACCATCGACAATGATGGTATACTTCGATGACAGTTGAAGTAACACCCTAATGGCCAAGGCCATCAAAAATATTAGTTCGACCTCGTTCGAACTATGATGAGATATTACGTCGATGACAGTCGAAGCAAGGCCCCAATGGCCAAGGCCATCGACAACATTAGTTAGACCTCGTTCGAACGATGATGAAATATTACGTCGACGATAATTGAAGCAATTTATCGACGGCCAAAGGTATCAAAAACATTAGTTCAACCTCGTTTGAACCATGATGAGATATTATGTTGACGACAGTCAAAGCAACGTCTCAATGGCCAAGGCTATCGAAAACATTAGTTCGACCTCGGACGAACCTTGATGGGATTCTACAATGATAATCGAAAACATCCCAATAGTTAGGCACAAATGTCATACAATAAACGGAAAAGGAAACGACGAGCGAAAAAACCGACAAAAGTAAAGTTTATATTATAATAAAATATCATTTACATTTGCCCCTACGAACGGGCCTTAGTACGGCCCGTGCCAAAAATTACAAAGTAAAAGTGGTTCAAATTGAAACTACACGTCGTCCTCAGCACGGCAAACTTCGTTATACCACGAATCCGAGGCAAGGTGGTTCGCATCATCAGAATCAACTCCTTCCCCATCAGGAGTAAGGGGGTCATACCCGCACGACTCACAGGCTGCACGCGCTTCGGCATGCACCGCTTGAACCTCTGCCTCCGTCGCCCGACCCTCGGCATGAAAAGCCTTATACACATCAATTCGATCCTCTGCATGAACCCACAACTCAAACAAGCGACGAGGCGAATTCTGATCGGCCGCGGATGGGACGTTGAAGGCTGAGAATATGGAGGCTAGAATATGCAAGAACAACTGAGAGAAACTAAAAAGTTATCAAGAAAGGGTGGCTAAAGTTTTTTCAAAAATCGAACTTGTCGCACCTCCTTTTTCACTACACCCCCGTAAGGGTATAACAATAATGGAATTTTTTCCAACTTAAAGTGACAATCGAAACGGAATTTATTATGAAAGATTCAGAGTTGCCACCTGGGAGGTTTATGGTCTCCCAAGTCACCGGTTCAAATCCCGAATCGAGGAAAAGGATTGACTCTGTATTACAGTCCGCTAACCAGAAATCCGGGTAAGGAATTCTGTTAACCCGGGAGAAGGTATTAGGAATTTTCGAGTTCCGTGGTTCTAGCACGGTCGCTCAACTGTTCGGCTTAATTATTTGATTTTAAACAATTATGAGCCTATGTGAAAATTTTAGTTTTAACCACTTTTATTCATTTTTTAGAGAAAATTACAACGTTATTAAAACACGTCTCGAACCACGTCACATAAATGCGCCCATGGTTTTTGACATATTTTAACATTGTTGAGATTTGAATTTGGGTCACATAAATGTGCACCCGAGTTTAGGAAGGTAGATTATTATAGTACGCGCCTAAAGCAACTAACGTGTTAGTAACTTTGCGAGGTCCATGAGAATTCGCTAAATGACACACCTCGAATTCTAAGGCTTAAATCAAGCTAATTAAAACGAGGGTCATGCGGTTGTCATTTTTGTTTTGCATGGCGCACCTCGACTTATTTTAAAAAAAAATCTTTTAATTAAAATTGAGACAAGAATAACAAATCTTTTTATATGCCCAAATTCCTTCTTGTTACCAATCTAAACCAAAACCCAACTTCAGTCTTTCTTGAAACAAAAAATAAACCAACCCTTAGTCTTGTTGACTTGAGATTAACAGAAGCAAAGATAATAGAGATTCATGTTTGTTCCCTAATAAAACATCCACAAAAACTTTAACATAAATAAATAAAATTAAGAAAATTTTAGACAAAACAATGCCACAACAGAACAAACACATGGCATCCATAGTCGTCAAAGATCAATATTAAGAGGAAATTGAAAATCAGAGAGAAGTTGACCTCAAAACAACGCAATTTTGGCTCTGAAATGCGTAACACCAGAAAACTTGGACAACAACAATTCGACGGAACCACGAATCTTCCCAAAAACCTCAAACGGACAACCTCGATTTGAAATGATGCTACTAACACAACAATGGCGACACTGGAGCAACAGTCAAAACGACACACACGAAGGAATCGCTAGAGAACTAATTCTGACCAAACTCGGCACAGAACGTCACAAAGTCCAGAACTTGTTAGATCTACACTAGTCCGACGTAGAAGTAAAACACACGTGAATAATGGTGATGAAATAGTCGACTGTTTTCTGTTCGTCCATCATCGACAGTGCGACTCCGATGATACAAAGACAGTAGAGAGGGAGGAAGGTAAGAAGCAATGGCTAGGTGCAGCAGCAACAGTCATGGCCGTCACCGGTCATCATCTCCGGAAGTGGCGACCATGTAAAGGGCAAGAGCTGGCTTCAGCAAGCTTTATCTTTTGCTAGGGTTTTGGTCATGTGTCTTAGGTCTCTATGAAGAAGATGAATGGCGATGGGAAAGGCTGTTGTGTGCACTGATGAAGAAGAAGAAGTAGCGATGGGTATTGCGGCGCTTTTCTTTAACTTTTTCTTAGGCGTTAGGTTGCTCTTTTTTTTTGTATCAGCATTCTCTTTTGTGTATATAGCTCCTAGGTTTTCTTTTATCAGATAAGGGTAGGGGAATGGGCTTGGGTTGTGTGGGAATTGGGTAGGGAAATTGTGGTTTGGGTTGGTTTTGGCTTTAAGAATGGCCCAATTGCTTAATTTAAAACCCCATTACAATTAAATCCTTATTCTCTTTTCTTTACTTTTTTTAATTAAAAATCCTAAATTAATCTATTTTTGTAGAAATTAAAACTCTTTATTTATTTTTAACATTAAAACAACTAATTAACTTAAAACTAAAGAAAAGTGCTAATTTTAAAGACCAAAAGATAAATATGTAAAAAAATGACATTTTCTTTAAAGATTTTTCTATGATTTTAAAAATGTTAAAAATGCATAAAATGCAAATAAACAAAAAAAATTCCTAAAATTAACAAAAACTATTTTTGGACTATTTTTAGAAGTTATTTTCATGTAGGGCAAAAATCACGTGCTCACAGCTGCCCCTCTTTGTTCGGAAACACAAAGAGTTTTCGTGCAAAGATAAAGTGAGCGGATACGAGCGATTTTTGCCCGTTTGAATACTCCATGGGAAGCATTTTTGAAAGATTTGACCGCACTCTGCCTCCGAGGTTGCCTACAAATCCTTGGCTGTAAAGGAATCAGGTCAGTGTAGTTTAGAAGTGAGAGAGATGATGGAGTATGCCGAGGTGAAGAGCCGGTCGAGATGCCGTTCCGTCGAGGTTCCGATCCGCGGTCCTGTTATTATATCAAAAATCAAACATGAAAAAGACTTACTGAGCCCGTCAACTATGAGTTATAAGATTCCTATCTATAAGTCTCCTGAAACTTGATCTTGAGTCTTGTGTGGTTCTTCATGCAGACTTTAGATTTGAACCTTGATGCTTGCTAGTTGCAGGTTCTAGTTCATCCTTCTTCAGCATTTTGGATCAAGACCGAGTATGCAGTGCTTGTGACCTCAACCATGTCTTGAGAAGCTCACATCTTTTATCAACTTCTGCATTTGGATTCACTTCTTACCTTTTTCTCTCTTTTTCCTCTCTTTTTCTTTATTGTGACTAACTTCTGTTGATAACCTCGGACTGTTGACTCGCATTCTTGCCGCGAGCTTCTTTTGTTGCTAACTTGAATTGTTTTCCCTTTATTTTCCAAGTTGATGCTTGACTATTGAACTTGACCCATTTTCCTTTGAAACTGCTTTCCCTTGAAACTTGAACTGTCTTCCCTTGTTCTCCAGGTGGGCGCCTGATTGCTGAAACTTTCTGTGTTCCCTTGCTTTCCATGTGGGTACCTGCAATCAAAACAAACAAAACAAACAAAATTTTCTGTCCCAGTCTGCACTAGGAAGATTTGTGAGTTATTAGCAAAATTGTAAACACACTTATACTATTGATGCAATGCTGAGAGTAAACTAAAGACTAGACTAGGATATGCGTCTCTTACAAGTAAAACCAAGAAACTTTAACTAGAAAATGTCTATACTAAAATAAAACCTGAATGAACAAAACTAGGAAGTGCGTCTCCTAGGGGTGAATTTAAATGACCAAGATTAGGAAGTGCATCTCCTAGGGGTGAATTTAAATGACCAAGACTAGGAAGTGCATCTCCTAAGGGTGAAAACTTCGGTGACTAAAACTAGGAAGTGCGTCTCCTATGAATGAACTCTCAGTTTAGGAAGTGTGTCTCCTAAAAGAATAAATTGAAAGACCTTGATTAGGAAGTGCATATCCTACAGGTAAAACTTCAATGAACCAGACTAGGAAGTGCGTTTCCTATGGTCGAACTTAAATGACTCAAACAAGGAAGTGCGTCTCCTAGGGGTGAAATCTCAATTCAGGAAGTGCGTCTCCTAAAATAAAATATAACCTGAAAAAGCCAGACTAGGAAGTGTGTCTCCTACGAATGAACTTCTTAATTTAGGAAATACGTCTCCTATGGGTAAAACTTCAATGAACCAGACTAGGAAGTGCGTCTCCTAGGGTCGAACTTAAATGACCCAAACTAGGAAGTGCGTCTCCTAGGGGTGAGATCTCAATTCAGGAAGTGCATCTCCTATGGGTGAAACGTCAATGCCTCAAAATAGGAAGTGCGTCTCCTATGAATGAACTATCAATTTAGGAAGTGCGTCTCCTACAGGTGTATCCTAAAAGACCCAGACTAAGAAGTGCGTCTCCTAGGGGTGAAATCTCAATTTAGGTAGTACGTCTCCTACAGGTGTATCCTGAAAGACCTATAATAAGAAGTGCGTCTCCTAGGGGTGAAACTTTAATGACTTAAACTAGGAAGTGTGTCTCCTATGAATAAAATATCAATTTAGGAAGTGTGTCTCCTATGGGTGAAAATCAACTTAGGAAGTGTGTCTCCTAGGGGTGAAACTTCAATGACTCAAACTAGGAAGTGCGTCTCCTATGAATGAACTTTCAATTTAGGAAGTGCGTCTCCTACAAGTGTATCCTAAAAGACCCAGACTAAGAAGTGAGTCTCCTAGGGGTGAAACTTCAATGACTCAAACTAGGAAGTGCGTCTCCAATGAATGATCTATCAATTTAGGAAGTGCATCTCCTACAATTGTATCCTGAAAGACCCAGACTAAGAAGTGCGTCTCCTAGGGGTGATGTGTGATCTTCTCAATAGCCTTTACACCTGAAAATTTCCAGCTTCCAAGCTTTGATATGAACATAGCTTTCATCCCTGTTTCAGACGAAGAAAATTTGTGAGTTTAAACATGGTGGTTGGTTTGTGGCTTTGACTTTGCAGTGATTGCTCCTTCACTTGCCATGATAACTTTGATTTCACCTTTAAAGACATTGCTTGCTTATTGACTAACCAATTTCTTTGCCACCTTATCACAGAAAATACCTCTTGTCCGTTCAGACCCAATACCCTCTATCTGTTGCATTGCTCATGAACTTACATTTACCAAACCTTTGTGTTTCACGTGAATCCCAAAGCACATCAGTTGCCACCTACTCAGTGCGTATGCTATTTTTCTTGACTTAAACCGTTGGCCTTGGCCTTGAGGTCTATTTCTCCTTCACTTGTCGTGATAGCTTTGATTTCCGCTTGGAAGACCTTGCTTGTCATTGGTTAACCTCTTTCTCTGTCAACCTCCTCACAGAGGATACCTTTGATCCGTTCACCCAACATCCTCTATCTGTTGCATTGTTCATGAATTGATATATACCAAACCTTTGCATTTCACATGAATCCCAAAGCATGTTGATTGTTACCAACTCAGTATCGCGTTATTCTTTCTTGACTTATGCCACTTTGATGTGCTAGCCAGATCCCGTTTTGTGCAATTGGAAAGCTAGTGGAAAATTTTGAAGTCATTTCTCACTTGTTCTGACCAAACAGACTCAAGAAGAGGGAGTAATCAAGACAAAAGGAACAAAGTAGAGGACAATGGAAAGAGATGATTCCTAGCAAGAAAACTACAAAGTAGAAACCTATCAGATGTGTATACCAACTCTAATGACCATGACATGCACCTGTGGCCTATTCTGTCAAGCAAGTCTGATGTTCAACTCCTGTTATACCCCCAAACCATGAAACTGGGCTTCAATGCTCCGATTACTCATATTTCACAATCTCTGTCTGGTGATTTCCCATCTGATTCTCAACCCTTATTCAACTTGTAGTGCCCAAAGGGTTTTCACCATTAAGCCTCTTTCATTTTGGTCTTTCTCTCAACTCACTGTCGCCTTATGGTGCCCATAAAGGTTTTCACCAATAAGACTCTCTCATTTTTTATTTCTCTCAGCTTTCATCGATTTGCGGTACCCCTGAGGGTTTTCATCAATAAGACTCTCACATTCTTCATTTCCCTTATTTGGACCGGAGTGTTGCCCCTGACATGAATCACCTTTAATTGCTCGACTTGGCATCTCTCGAAGACTGATCGGAAGGTCTTTATCTAGGCCGTAATATGGGCTTTTGGATGGGGTTAGAAAGAAAGGGTATTAAAAGGCTCAAAATAATTCAAGTGGGTTCAAAATTACAACTTTCGAAATCAAATCTCTTGCACAACCAGAACTTCTGCCCCAGTTTCTTTGCTTGGGGACTTTTGGATTTTTATTTTGGTGAGACCGAACCGTGAGGCTGCCTACATATCCTTAAAAGGAATCAGGTCAAACGTAGTTCATGTGACTACTTTTGTTGTTGCTATTTTACTTTTCTTTTCTTTTCACTTCTTTTTCTTTTCCTTTCTTTTTCCCTTTTCGTTGTTTTGTTGTTGTTTTTTTCTCTCTTTTTTTTCTTCTCTTTTTCTTTTTTTTTCTTTTTCTTCTCTCTTTTCTCTTTTTTTTCTTTCTCTTTTCATTCTTTTTCCTTTACTTATCTTTTGCGCTTGCATTTCTGAACTTCGCTATTGATTCCAAGAGAGGGGTATGAAAGAAAATAAATAAGGCTCAAAGGGGTAACAAAGGATAAAGTGTTTAGATAGAAGAACAAAATGCCTCCGTCATTCCAATCTTCAAAATATGCCAAGTACAAACAACACAATTAAACAAACCAAGGAATACATTTGTAACATCTTGATTGTACCAGACTTGATAACCATATCCGCACATTTTTCTTCTACATCTGTTGAACACAAAGCACCATTGGATAACACTCTCACTTTCCTTACCATGAACGGCCCCTGAAAATTGGGCAAACTTGCCTTTAGCTTCAACCTGATGCGACATGATGCATTTCAATAGGGTTTCTCTATGTCCTATCTACCCCAGTTTCACATGGTTCGGGCTTCGAATGATCTCAAAGTATCCAAATTCGTACTTATTTCCCTCAAATGTCCCTATCATATTCCAAATTGTTTCAATGCTTAATGACTAAACTAACTTTTGAGCTCAGGTTGAGAATGCATGTCATGTCACTAGATCCAACATGAAAAGAACTATAAAAAGAGGAGAGAACTAAACAAAAGAAAATGACTAGAAATAACAGAAAACGGGAAATTGCATTAGATAGACGATAAAATGATTCGAACAACACGACAAGCAAAACAAACTGGGGTACAACCCTTGAACAAACCTAGACAACATTAAACGAGTTACTACAACTAGACAAACAAGGCAAAATGAAAGGATGGAAGGGTTTGAGTCACAAGACAATATCCGGATTACAACCCTGAAATAACCCGAACAACAAAAATGACAACAAAATAAACCACCAAAACTCTACTCCGGCTGACCAAGAAATGGAGCATCTTTCCAATTGCCAAGCACGGTACCTTAGCCACTGAATTCCACTTCAATATTGCCAAAACCATTAACTTTATTATCATTAACTTCAGTCAACAAGTTCCCTAGAGGATTCGAATGCTCCATGTCACTGTCATTGATCACAATTACCCCTTCTTGAATTATTCTTTTTATTTCCATTTTCAAAGAACGACAATCTTCAATGCAATGCCCTTGGACATTAGAGTAGTACATGAATCGTACAGTAGGATCAAAGCCTTTTGCATATAGGTCTGGAGTATAGCCGAGGAGCGGCTCAATCAGGCCAGAATGCTTTAACTTTTCAAACAAGCTTGTGTAGGACTCCCCAACTAGCGTGAAACTATTTCTTTGCCTTTGTTCTCTTCCCTTCCCCTATTTTCTAGGGTTGTTGGGTGCTAGAAAATGTTGTGAAGGCAATAATGCATTATGCGGTGCTAGCGCTCGCCATAGGGAGTGACCTGGTGGTTGGACATATGACTGGACATTGTTTGGAGGATAATACTGAGGTGGATTATGTGGAGCTCGGGGATAGGTTTGGGGTTGGAGTTGAGGCTGGGTATATTGGTGAGGCGGACCCTTCGGTCTATGTCGTGACTTTGAAACAACCATGGAAACATCATCGTGTTCCTTCTGACGCAGCAAGCTTCCTGTGTCGTTCTGAGTTGCTTGTATTGTGGCTTTTAAATTAGAATAACTCATGATCTTTCTAGACTTCAACCCATCTTCTACCATTTCTCCCATTTTTACCACATCATTAAAAGGCCTACCCACAGCCGTGATCAAATGCCCGAAGTAAGTTGGTTCTTGAGCTTGAAGAAAGTAGTCGACCATCTCTTTTTCTTTCATTGGGGGATCAACTCTAGCAGCTTGCTCTCTCCATCTGAGACCGTACTCCCTAAAGCTTTCATTAGGCCTATTTTCCATCTTGGCGAGGGACCTGCGATCCGGGATGATTTCTATATTATACTGAAAGTGCCTGGAAAAAGCCTGAGCCATATCGTCCTACGTGTACCACTTGTTAGCATCTTGGCGGGTGCACCACTCCAGAGCTGCCCCACTCAGACTCTGACTGAAATACGCCATCAATAATTTGTTCTTCCCACCAACGCCTCTCATCTTACTACAGTAACCTCTCAAATGAGCCACGGGATCTCTGTGCCCATCATATAAATCAAACTTTGGCATCTTAAACCCAACAGGCAGTTGGATGTCAGGAAACAAGCACAAGTCTTTGTAAGCCATGCTCATCTGGCTCCCTATCCCTTGCATGTTTCTTAAAGACTGCTCTAAGATTTTCACCTTCCTGGATATCTCATCTTGCTCCACTGTTTTACCAGGCTTTTCAGTTTCACCAGGAGCCTCAAAAAGAGGAGCGTGAGAGTACGAATCCGAGACTTTGAAAGTTGGTTCTGGAGCATAGTGTTGGGCATCGGGGACTTTGAACACAGTCTCGTTAGAGGATCGAGGAAAAATAGCTGGTGGAGGAGGTTTTGGCGGGTAGAGTGTGAAAAAGTTGTGGGAAAATATCAGCAGCAGTGGGAATCTGGATTTGTGATAGTAGTGGGATAGTTGCAGGGTTTTCAGTGTAGTTAGTGGGGAATGAAGGCGGAGGATGCCCCCTGATCCAAGACTGATACATTTCTACCATATGCTGTTTCACCCTTTGGACCTCCTCTTTCAATTCAGACTCCGACTCCACAAACTCCCTTGACGAGTCAACAACTCTTTTTCCCAAGTTTTTGCTAGCCATGGCTATCTTGCCCTTTGACCTTGTGTTGTATGAATGAGTTACCTTAAGAACCACAAACCAACCACCCTTCTGTTATAATGAGGAGAACAAAATGAAGTCATCATGTTAGCGTTAGGACATTTAACAGCTAAAAATATCACATTTAATGCAATGTACCTAGCCACAGTTATCGGTTCTAAAATGACTTCGAGGGTACGAAGGTCAGTTGGCATCATCCCAATTTGTTCATTTCAATCCTCTCTTTCCTTTGCTTTTCTAGCACTTGCCTTATCATTTTCCTTCCTCTTTTTTCTAATTATCACTCTTTTCTTTCCTCTCATTTCTCACGTCCCATAATTTTACCCTTTTTTTCTTTTCTTTTTTCTTTTAATAATAAAAAATAATTCGATCGAACCTTATGCAGGTTGCCTGCGTATCATGACGCCGCATGAATCAGATCTTTGCGTAGTTCTGGAAGATCGAGAATAAAGTAAACAAACTGACATTCTTTTTTTCTCTTTTTCTTTAATGACTACTCTGATGAGAAAATAGGAATAAAAGAAGCAAATCTCTTCTTTTTTTTTTCACTGAATTTCTAGACTCAATGCTCTATAACCTATCATAAACTCAAGCTTAACGAGCATATATTTTTCTCTTTTTGAAACAAACACTCTATGAGAAATTATTAAGGAAAAATCCAACAAGAGAAAAAATATTTTTGATTCTTTTTTCTAAAATGAAGTCCAAACAATAAACCAAAGAAAAATATTTCGAATTTTTATTTGACATCCTGACACAAGATTTTGAAACAAGCAATGAAAAAGATAAAATAAAATATTTGTGGATTTCAATTTTGATTGCCTAAAGAAGAAATTCTAACGATAAACAAAAATAAAGTATTTTTTCTATGTACAATATCCTAAAGTTCTAATGAAAATGAAGAAACTCTTTTTTTTTTTTTCATTTTTCACTAATTTCCTAAAGAAACACCTCAAAAGAAAATCTTTTTGGATTTTTGAGATTAATACCTTAAAGAAAACTTTTAACAAGGTATTAAAAGAAAATTCTCTCTTTTTTTTTTTGAATTTTTTAGTCTTAATATACTAAAGAAAATATAAAAATAATTTTTATTTTAATACTAATTGCCTAAAGGAAAAACCACCTCAAAGGATTTTTTTACAATTTCTAGAATTAGTATTCTAAAGAAAACTTATAACGAAAATATAGAAACGCAAAATTTCTTCTCTTTTTTAATTTTGACTTGTAACACATTTCCAAATACAAAATAAGAAATACATTAACAAAAGACTAGGCAAACTTAACTAGACTATTACAAACTCTAACATCGCCTAAAAGACTGAATATTACTATACAGGACTAGAAAGTAAAAATGAACAATTGACTCAAAACATAAAATGGCTCCTCAAGCAACTCATGAATGCAGTGATCCTAGGGTATCTATCATGCTCAAACTCCGGTAAGTAAATCCACACCTGTATGAGAACTTAAACCAACACTATGTGAGACAATAACATTCCCTTTAAGACACATGCAAGACATGGTTGTGGCTATTTTTGCAAAATAACTTATTTAGCCAAAAGGCGGCTAGAAGTGCAAAATTTGGCTAAGACCCCGCAAAGACAAGAACCTAAAATTTACTAGGAGGACTGGACCCTATGTGGGTTGCCTATGTGTCACGCCCCGAAAGAAGAGAATCAGGTAAGCGTAGATCGGGCAAATTGGATACGGTTGAGAATTGAAAAAAAACATATTTTTTGGTTTTTCATGAAAAATGATAAAACATGCAAAATCTTTTTAGATTTCCTTTTTCTCTATTTTATTTTGATTTTTTTTTATTTTTCGAAAAATGATGAAAAAGTGCAAAATCTTTTTGAATTTTATATGCTTTTCTCTTTTGTCTTTTTCTAAAAAAAAGTAACAAAAACATAACTAGGCCCTACTTGCTTTATTTCACACTTCATCCTCTCTTTTTTTCTTTTTCTTTTCTTTTCTTTTCTTTTTTTTCCATTCGCCCTCAACTATCATTGGTCCGCCAAATAACCCTTTTACCCTTGGATAAATTCAACTTGTAGCACATAGGATGCATCAAGATGGTCCGTTATTCCGGGTTCACCTGTCCTAGACGGACCCAACCCCTGTGTTGAGCCTCCAAAGTCAAATGCGCATGATGCAAACAAACGTTCCTACTAGGGATCTGGCATGAGGCTGAGTTATTCTAGGTTCAAAACCTGGATATTTTTTCTAGATTGTGTACCCGAACGGACAACTCGAGTCAAGGAGTGGGCTACATACCGAGGACCCGAAAGATCATCCGGCTTAGTAACTTGTCTGAGCCTCTTTCTTATTTCAAGGTATGAAACTAACAGAATAGGGAATCTTGACCAGCGAGCACATCCCCGAAGATAAGAAGAGAAGAGTTTCGTAACAATTTATATGTACAGTTCAAATAATATCAAAGCGGTAAAAGCATCATTTTGCACATTAAGCCCAATATGTAAAAATATCAGATAATAAACAAATCCAAACACAACAATTATTCTAAGCTCGAATTCTTGAACCCTGAACCCTGAACCAAAAGTTCTGGGTTCATTTCCCCAGCAGAGTCGCCAGAGCTGTCACATCTCCTTTTTACCTACACCCGGGGAAGGGTATAATAAAGTGAGTTTTTCCAATTAAAGAACAATCAAAACGAGATTCATTTATTAAGAAGTTCAGAGTCGCCACTTAGGAGATTTATGGTATCCCAAGTCACCGGTTGAATCCCGAATCGAGGAAAGAGTTGACTCTGTTTAACAGTTCGCGAACCAGAAATCCGAGTAAGGAATTCTGTTAACCCGGAAGAAGGTATTAGGCATTTCCGAGTTCCGTGGTTCTAGCACGGTCGCTCAACTATCATATTCGGCTTAGATTATCTGATTTGAAACAATTATGAACCTATATGCAAATTTTGACCTTAACAGTTTTTATTTATTTTTTAAGAGAATTGCAACGCTATTAAAATACGGCTCGAGCCACGTCACATAAATGCACCCATGGTTTTTGACGTATTTCAACATCATTGAGATTTGGATTTGGGTCACATAAATGTGCACCCGAGTTTAAGAAGGTAAAATTATTAAATAATACGCCTAAAGCAACTAACGCGTTGTTAACTTTGCGGGAGGCCATGGAAGTTCGCTAAATGGCACATCCCGAGTTCTAAATATTTTGTAGAAATGATTAATGAGGGCCACGTAATTTGTTATTTTATTTGGCGCGGCGCACCTCCTAATTATTAAAGGGACTTAATTATTTAATACTAGATATGGTTAAAGTCCTAAGTCATTAATTAAAGGCTCACATGGAAAAGGGGATTACTTATTTTATACGAGAGCTAATAGCTCGTCTATATGGAGAACAGCCTGGCCCGCCGTTAAATGGATGACCAAGCTTGGGCCCAAGACTAGGCCCAAATTCGAGGCTTCAGCAAGCTTAATGCGTGGGACTCAACGTCGAACCCTTGCAAGCCCAGAACTGACGAAAATAACCAGTTCCGTTGGGCACCGCAGATAGCATTGATACAAACAGCATTGATACTCACATATTAACATGACATTAATGAATAAGATCCTAATTTAAACTCCCTTTGACACAAATTAACATGTTTAAACTTAGAGAAAAGCATGCAAGATAGAAAAGTTTGCAGATCCCCAAAGTCTATTCAGATGCCCTCAAAACTAAAATCCTGGAAAAAGCTAATGTTGAAATATGGACCAGGATTTAATTACTAGCCCTTTTAAGCATCTGTTGCACTAGCACTAACATGAACATACATATTAATTCTACAAAGTATCTCAGGATTATACAATATCTCAAATCTGAAATTTAGACTAACATTTAAAGCGTGATGGAAAATTATGAAAGAACTTGAAAGGAGTTATTACCACTAAAACTTAAGCTCTATGAACAACAGAAGTTCAATTATCACAACTTGGCCAAACTATTAGGGAAATATCCAATTCACCCACACTGAATCAGTGATAGAACCAGATAATTCTCGAATCAAGTACTACCTTCAGCTAATATAGATTGCAAGTTAAGCTATACTACCAGAATTAATAACTACATAACTCTTCAGTGAACTTTGGCACCTGAGGGGATCAGGGAGATGATGAACTAAAAGCTAACATATGAATCATTTCTAATAAAGTTACAAACCAATTATAAACTTAGCTTAAACAAAGGACTACAGTAAGTAACACAAGCAGATTATACAACAAACTGAAAAGACTCTTATGCTTCAACTTCTTCGTGTCAGTTTATTTCAAATTGTTCATTTCACAATCATCAAGGTTACAGTGGTGTACCTGGGAATGAAAATCAATGGAGAAGGTGAGGATTCAACAATATCTAGTGCAAAAAATCAGCACCAATAGTACAGAATCAGCAAAGGACAACCAGTTCTTTAGCCCATAAATTGATGCAAACAGGCCAAGAAAAATAACTTCACAACCCGGCAACGAAATAACCCAAACACAGGGACCAAAACCACCAAAACCCTAGTCCCAAATCAATGAAACCAGGAGCTTCAAACAAAGCTCGAACCAAAAACCTCTTCCTCTCTAAAATGTCTATATTAACTCTTAATTTACAGACTGTTTCTATGTATTTCAGTGTGTGTGTATTTTAGAATGTATATTAGAATGCTTATCACTCGATGCTCTCAACTTCTCAATCTCTCCAGTATTTTTCTGTCTGTATCTCTCCCTATGTGAGTGTATAGTAGAATCTCTTTTTTTTACTCAACGTTTTTTATCCTCTCAATTTTTAGATTCTCTTTCTCTATCAAAATGCTCTCCATTCTCCCCCCCAATGTCTCTACTGATCTCTGTATTTATATCCAAACCTTAAACTCTTTCCAGCCCCTTTTTCTTCTTTACAGTTGTACCTCTAGACCTTTTATTATTACCCCCATGCTTTTTACTTTCCAGCTCCTAAAAGGCTTTTAACAGGGTGTCAATCCACTAGTAATCCCCTTTTTATTTATTAATTCAATAGTTTAGTAGTGTATTATCCCTTTTACATTATTAAAATCTCCTAAAATAAACCATTATGTAACTTGCATCATCCAGGGCTATTCAATAAACACACAGAAACTACAGAAAGATTTTAAATCTTAAAAATGAACCATTTCAGTGTTCTTCTACCAAAATAACATTTAAATTGTTTGAGAATCTAAATCGTCTGTAAGACTGATTAACAATATATACAAACATGTCGTGAACTAAGACGATTAATCAAATAGTTAACAGTTCGAATCGTTTGCAAGACTGATTAACAATATATACATGGCATGAACTAAAGACGATTAATCTAATAGTTAACAATTTCCGAATAAAACCTAAAGCCAATTTTGACTAAATTGTTTCAAAGAAAAGAAAAGAAGAAGAAGGAGAAGAAGAAAAATAAAAATGACCAAATTAAATGAAAACCAAAAAGAAACTTGCATGGAAAAACTTGAACTATGGACTCGAATCCTCTGATTTGATCTCCAAATAATGTCACTCGTTTGTTCTTTTTCAAGAACAGATGAACGACGTTATTTTCAAACCAAATCGACTCTATCTCTATTAGATTATTGCCCAGAAAACCTTCATATGAAGTCTGTTTTGGTTTTCTAGGGTTTGAATATTAGATTTGAAATTCGAACAGTTTGAGGGGAATTTGATGGCAAACAGTGGTGAATTAGGGCTAAGGGGGTCAAGAAGGTTCAGGGGTGTATTTTTGGTGTTGAACGGAGACGGTGGCTACTAGGGTGCGTTTCTTCGAATTAAGATTCGAAGAAACCTGATGATATTCAAGGAAAATGGTTTGAGGGGTTGGGATGAGGAGGTTGAGAGAAAGTTATGGTGTTAACCTGGTGGTGTTTGGCCACCGTCCGCCGCTGTGGGCGATTTCCGGCACGGTGGCGGGCGGCGGCATTACTTTCATCTTTAAAGGAGATGAAAGACGGGTGGGGGG
>MU778897.1:27672-47342 GCA_026770625.1 Nicotiana glauca
GGGGGGGGTTTGTTTTGGGGGGGTGAGGGGTAAGGAATTTGATATATTAAATAGATTAATTCAATCAGGGCCGTTGGATGAAAGAGATCCAACGGTTTTGATTGAACCAATAATCAAAAAGGGGTCGTTTTAATTTGGCTGGGGTAGACCGGGTGGAGAAAAATGGGTTGGGGTCGGGTTAAACGGGTCGCGGGCAATAATCTGGACCGTTGGATCAATTTATTTTAATGGTTTTGATCAAAAGGCCTGAAACGACGTCGTTTTGGGGTGGCCGGAGACGGACCAGGTTGGGGGTTGGGTCTGGGCCAGTTTTTGATAGGTTTTAGGTGTATTTGGTTTGGGTTTTCATTTGGGCTGGGGTTTTGGCCCAATTCTAGTTCCCTTCTTTTTTTCTTTTTCTTCATAAATTATGTTAAAAATTTAAATCTAAAATTATAAAACCAAATTAACTTAAGAAACATTAATTATAATAATTATCAGAAACACTTAAATACCAAATCACACAATTAAAACTAAAATGCAAAGTGTATTATTTTTATGTTTTTTCTTTATTTTATAAAATAGTAATTTACTATTTAACTTAAAATTATAAGATTAAATCCTAATGCAAACACAACTTGTTTTTGTATTTTCTTATTAATTTACACAAATAAACACACACACACAAATGCAAACAACATTTGAAAAATTTTACGAAAATTCACAAAAATTGCACACCAAAGAAGAAATTGTTTTATTTTGAATTTTTGGGAGTGATTCATGCGAGGCAAAAATCACGTGCTCACATAACTCCTCAGCTATTTATAGGGTTGGGTAGCGCCAAAATCGAGGCGGCAGTTTTCAAATCAGCGCAAGAATTGAAGCGCCAAAAGCTGTCAGTCTCTACCTCAAAAATCCGCGTAATGATGACGCATGTCAAAGTTGACGTCACCCCCGGGTGGCGTGTACCCCTCAATGCCCCACCGAGCAGAATATTTATCCTTCGTTGGCCACATCGCAGCATTCCAGCGGATCAAATTCCCCCCTAAGGGATGGCACAGAGTCCGGTCATCAAGGACGCATCCGGTCGCGACCTCGACGAGCGGAGAGACTAACTGTATTGGTCTAAATTTTATCACCCACGACTTATGGCGAGCACGACAAACGTATGAAGCATCCATGAGTCTACGCCTGGCTGGGTACGACCGCAACGCAAGGAAAGGCAGGCAACGCCGATAATAGCGTCAGTACATTAATAGACGTAGGGAATATTCTTCAAATATTCCATAAAGTGGTCGTTCCAATGACTGGGAGAAGAATCCTTAGTATATAAGGCGAATGGGAGCCTTGTGTAAGGGGATCTTTTTTTTTTTTTTTATAGAATACGAAAGAACATTAATCTTGTAAGAGTAATTTTATTTCATTCTTTTCTCTCTATCATTATTACGCAACCATTGTTATCCTCCTAGAGCTTATTATATTCGATTAAAATTTACCCCTTCATCTTTGATTGATTTGTCAAAAAAGGTTCGATATTTTTTCTAGTCAAACACTTTCATCAACAAATGCATCACAAATTTGCACTGTCCTTATGCAGCTTGCTTTGAAGTTGATTCAAGAATTTGCAACAAATGCAAAATAGGGACTTCAAACAGTTGACTCAGCAAATCCAAAACCTCAAAAACAAAAAATAGTTAATATATTGACCTATATATGCAACTCATTCAAGCTACATATAAGTAGAATAGATGATAGTCTTCAAAATTAAAAAAAAAAGTAGATTTATAATACACTATTAGTGTATGGTTAAATTTGATAATTTAGTTTTCTACTATTATAATTCAAATTTCACAAGAATATATTACTAGTATATATATACTTTTTGGAAAATTCCTAGGAAAATCGCTATCCTTCGAATGCGCGCTTGTAAATCTGCTCGCGGTGCATATTACTAGTATATAGTATTAATACTAGATATGTATAGTCCATTTGCAGCTCACGCGATATTCAGACTTCTCCCACGTATGATCCTTTGTGTGGGTACCTCACACCCAGTTTCAAACACGTGCTCGCTTTTGCACTCGCCTATTGGCTTTGACTCCATGCTCGTAGTCCTACAAAATACAAAAATAACACTACAAATATAACATAAAAAAATAAAAAAGAAAAAAATAGAATTGGGTTGCCTCCCAACAAGCGCTTGATTTAACGTCGCGGCACGACGCCATCACATTCACCACTTTTCCTTACACTTTGAAGATATAAATTTTGCCCCCAATTTTGCATCAATTTTTCTATCACGTTCCTGGGGCGGTGGTGTAAAAATAAAGAAACCAAGGAATAGGTATCGCATCTTGCACTTCTTGGCCTTTAAGTGAGGAATGTCGTTTTGTCTCCTTGACATCACAAATTTCAGAAGAAGCACTTTGTTCCTCATTTATTGACTCCTTTATATGCTCAATTGGCTCAATTCCCATGTCACCAACCAAACACAATGTTGAAAAATATTTAGAATGAGGTCCAATTCGCTCCAACTCCAAAATTACATTATTTTAAACATCCTCAATTTTGAGCTCTTCGTCAACCTTGGCATCATTAATAATATTTTGGTTGAATAGTTGTAATTCCTCTTTTCTCTCCATAAGTTGACCAGTATCCACGACAATTGGTTGTAGGGCATCAGACGCCTCAACCTTTTTATTCAATTGATCGTGCAGGTCATGGATATCTAAGCCAAATTGGTCTATCTCTTGCCTAAGCTCCGTTTTTCCTTCTATTAGTTGTTTTATCATATTTGAAAGGCCATCACGTAGAAAGTCATGAGATTTTATTTGTTGAGCTTGTTCCTCAAGCCAAGATTGGCTCACTATATCTGCTTCTTCAATATAATTTTCTTGTGGGAACTCGCTCTCTTCAGCCACTTCCTTCGTCTTGACCTTCATTCTCATGATTGCTACACTAATTCTTTGTGCAGCCTTTCGAGTTTCATCTTGTTGCTCAACTATTTGCCTCATCATGTCCATAATACGAGCCATGCTTTTCATATCCTCCACTTCCTTGCTCCTATCAAACTCATAAACATTATTAGAAATATTATAATAAGAACTCTGAGAAGGATAGTAATAATTAGGACAACCATCCCAAAGGCCACCTTCACCACCACATACATTACAAATATTCCACTCAAAGGATTCATATTGTGCACACAACTCGCTCCCGGGAATATTCTGATAATTTTTTCACCAGTGAGGTCCTCCACAATATGGACAAGGATCATCATAATAAGAATAACCAATATTCGACCAATTTTCATTCCAAGAAGGCATGTCAACAAAGATAATAAAATATTAAACTAAGATAAAAATAAAAAGAAACTTGAATAGACAAAAAGTATAAATCTAACCTAGTAGACTAGTTAATTTCTAAGTCCCCGGCAACGGCGCTAAAACTTGTTGCTCCCAAACGCACACGCAAGTATACGTGATCGACAAGTAATATAGGATTGTAAGTCAAGATATCGTACCCACAGGGACTTGTGATTAACTATCAATTAAATTAAACAAAACAATTTGTCTATTCAAGCGATTCCTAAAGTATGAATATTTAACTAAAATTAATCTAAAGTAACAAATTAAGAGATTAAAGAAAACAACGACAAACTTAACGACGAATTCAATGTGGGTGAAAATTCTAGAGCTAAGGGTTAGCTAACAATCCCGTTGAGTTTTCCACCTAAATCGTCTAATTAATTTATCTGGTTTATTGATTGACAGGGTTAATATTGCTCGTAGCCTTCTCCCGAAGTACAACTCGCCTATTCAAGCTAACCTAACACCTATATTCCTATGGAATTAGGATTAACAAGAACGCATTTACAATTCCCGTATAATAACCAAGCAAGGCGATTAGGTATATTCCTATCCTAAACGTAAATCCGCTCCCCCAAAGAGTTAAAATCTTGCTCTACTCAATCTTATATGCAATCTAGAATTCCCTCTCCCGAGTTCAATCCTAGATTCGTAGATAATATTCAATCGGTGATAAAGCAATCAAATAATTAAGCGCAAGATTGAATAAATAAACCAATATGATAAAATAATAAGAACAATTCAAGCTTCAAACCACAATGTTCATGTAGCAACCAAAACTCTAGAACTAATAAACTATGAGATTAAAGGAAGAGAAGAGAAGAAAAACTAGTTAGAAGCCTCCTCCAAGCGTGGTGTGTGTTCCTCCACGTGAATTCCCCTCCAAAATATGTTAGATATCACCAAAGTGGCATCCTCCCGTGTATATGTACCATGCAGGGTTGGGCCCAAACAATTATACCTTCTCCAATGTGAAAAAGGACACTTTTCCCGAGTCAGACGCATGACTTCGCGCGGTCTTCGAGCACCTTTCTGCCTCGGCTTGTAATATGCGCGAACTATGCGAGACTTCACGCGTCCTTCGCGCTAGAGCTCGTTTTTCACCCTGTTCCATTCCGAATTTGGAAAAACATAAAACAGGAATGTTGTAGCCCTTTGAGTTATCTTTCCAACCATATATTGTGGAGCCAAAATGGAGTTTTATATCTATTTTACTATACAGTTCACAATCTTCCTACTGGAGTCTTTGTTTGCTCTAACTATCATCCGTTGACCCCCAAACACGATCCCGGATTAATTCCCTTAACTTTTACTCAAACTTTAAAGATCCAAATTAGTTGAATTCATTCCATAATGTCCACATAACTCGGAATCACTCTTACAAGGCATTAAGCACACAGTTAGTGCAAGACACTAGCAATTAAAACGCAAACTCAACTAAAGTGCAGTAAATTAGAGTGTAATAATCGATTAAAACACGCAATTATAGCCTATCATCAATAGGGTTTCCAACCCATATATTATTCTCATTTGGACTTGTTCATTTTCTAAACCGGTTCATATTATGGTTTATCAGTTAAGAACATGACTGAGGGTATGATTTCGACTAGTAAAGTGAGCTCAACCAGTACAAATGCGCCCTAGGGGTTCTACAGATCGGCACAAGGCCCCAAACATGGCAACTAGCCCAATCAAAAATACAACGGAGTCATCAATCGGGATGGACCGAGTCCAAATCCCCAGTAGTAACAGACCCCACGCTCATCATACAGCGTGTGTCTCATCTCAACATAGCACCACATTATGCAAATCCGGGGTTTCAAACCCTCAGAACATCATATAACCATTACTCACCTCAAGCCGGCCAAAATCCTAGCTCGCTTTGCCCTTGCCCTGCAAATCAACCTCCTCGAGCGTCAAGTCTGATCAAAACCACAAGGAATATATTACAATAGGCTAAGGGAATACAACCAATCGAAAACACTCGAAAAATATCAAAAATCATGAAGTTGGCAAAATCCGAGCCCTGGGCCCACTTCTCGAAAAATCAGAAAACTCACATCACCGAATTCCTTATCTCGCCATGAGTCTATACATATCAAATTTACCAAAAGCCGAGCTCAATTGCTCCCTCAAACCCCAAATTTTCATTCAAAAAGTCAAGCCCTAATTCCTCCCCTTTTAATCAAATTTCCATGAATTTTATTGTTGAATATTCAATAAAATGATGTTTCTAGGGCATAGGACTCACCTCCAATCCATTCCCAATCAAAACCCTCTTAAATCCTCGTCAAAAACTCTCAAGGTTACTCAACAATGGTGGAAAATACCCCAAGCTCGCGGATGAAATGTTATTTTAAAACCCCTTCTGCCCAAGCCTTTTTTGCTTCTGCGGTCCCGCTTCCGCTTATGCAGGACCACTTCTGCGGTTTTTCATCCGCTTCTGCGGAACTACACTATTACTCCAAGGTCCGCTTTTGCAGTCAATAACCGCTTCTGCGAACGCCGCATGCGCGGTCAATCATCCGCTTCTGTGGAAATTCCCAAAAATCCAAACCCCGATTCTGCGACTCCCTCTTCGCTTCTGTGGAATCGCTTCTGAGGTCCATTTTCTACAGAAGCGAAAACACCAGATACCAGACCCTTGAGCAGCCTCCAAACCTTTCATCCCGTTAGCCTCCTGAAATCACCCCGAGGCCCCCGGGACCTCAACCAAAAGTGCCACCCCATTCTAAAACATCATTCAAACTTTCTCCAATCATCAAAATACTACAAACAACACCAAAACAATCAAATTACATCGGATTCAAGCTTAAGATTTTTAAAAACTTCTGAAGTACGCATTTGATCAAAATCCCGACCAAAACACTTCCGAATGATCTGAAATTTTGCACGTACATCCAAAATTACCTAACGAAGCTACTGCAACTCTTGGAATTCCATTCCGACCCCCAGATCAAAATATCACCTACCAACTGGAATTCGCCAAGATACTAACTTCGTCAATTCAAGCCTAATTCTACATCGGACCTCCAAAATCAATTATGATCGCACTCCTAAGTCACAAATCATCCCTCGAAGCTAACCGAATCACCGGAAATCACATCGAAGCCCTCTAACTCAATAGTCAAGATCCGATTGATTTTCTAAAACAAGCCTTACTTAAAGAGACTAAGTGTCTCGTTTCCATCTAAAACCAATCCAATTCGACTCAATCACCTCAAATACCGATAATGAAGCATAGCGAAACATAAGATGGGGAAACGGGGCAGTAACTCTCATGACGACGGGCCGGGTCGTCACATCCTCCCCAACTAAAACAAACGCTCGTCCTCGAGTGGGTCAAGAAACATACCTGGAACCTCAAACATGTGAGGATATCTGCTCCACACCTCCCGCTCGGTCTCCCAAGTAGCCTCCTCCACCGGCCGGCCTCTCCACTGCACCTTTACTGAAGCTATATCCTTTGATCTCAACTTTCGAACCTGACAACCCAAAATAGCCACTGGATCCACATCATAGGTCAAATCACC
The DNA here is from genome assembly GCA_026770625.1 of Nicotiana glauca. Lineage (NCBI taxonomy): Eukaryota > Viridiplantae > Streptophyta > Magnoliopsida > Solanales > Solanaceae > Nicotiana > Nicotiana glauca. Next base: position 34,553 of record MU778897.1, read on the forward strand.
ATCCTACTGAACAGTGCTGAAGTCCAATACATGAGTCGGGTCCCCAACATACTTCTGGAGTATAGATAAATGAAATACCGAATGCACGCTCGACAAACTGGGTGGCAAAGCAAGCTCATAAGCCACCTCCCTAACCCGCCTAAGTACCTCAAAAGGCCCAATGAACCGCAGACTCAGCTTCCCTTTCTTCCCAAACCGCATAACACCCTTCATGGGCGAAACCTTCAGCAAGACCTTTTCACCTACCATATAGGACACATCCCGAATCTTCCAGCCCGCATAACTCTTCTGACGCGACTGTGCTGTACGATGCCTCTCCTGAATCAACTTCACCTTCTCTAAGGCATCCTGAACCATCTCCATCCCCAATAGCCTAGCCTTGCCGGGCTCGAACCATCCAACAGGAGATCTACATCGCCTCCCATACAATGCCTCATACGGAGCCATCTGAATGCTCGACTGATAACTGTTGTTGTAGGCAAACTCTGCAAGCGGCAAAAACTCATCCATGAACCCCCAAAATCAATAACACAGGCACGCAACATGTCTTCCAATATCTGAATGGTGCGCTCAGACTGCCCATCCGTTTGAGGATGGAATGCTATGCTCAAATCTACCTGCGTACCCAACTCCCGCTGAAATGTCTTCCAGAACTGAGAAGTGGAATGAGTACCCCTATCTGAGATAATCGACACTGGAACCCCATGCAATTAGACAATCTCCCGGATAAAGATCCCTGCCAGTCGCTCTGAAGAATAAGTAGTACATACTGGAATGAAGTGCGCAGACTTGGTCAGCCGATCCACAATTACCCAAATCGAATCGAACTTCTTCAAACTCTGAGGGAGACCACTCACAAAATCCATAGTAATCCTCCCCCACTTCCACTCGGGAATAATCATCTGCTGAAGTACACCACCCGGTCTCTGATGCTCGTACTTAACCTGCTGACAGTTGATACACTGAGCTACAAACCCCACTATATCCTTCTTCATCATCCTCCACCAATAGTGCTACCTCAAATCCTGATACATCTTCGCGGCACCTGGATGGATGGAATACCACGAGCTGTGGGCCTCTTCCAATATCAAATCTCGAAGCCCATCCACATTGGGCATGCAAATCCAGCCCTACATCCTCAACACGCCATCACTACCAATGGTCACATCCCTGGTATCATTGTGCTGAACCTTGTCCTTAAGGACAAGCAAATGCGGATCATCATACTGGCGCTCTCTGATGCGGTCATACAAGGAAGACCGAGAAACCACACAAGCCAACACCCGACTAGGCTCTGAAATGTCTAATCTCACCATCCGATTGGCCAAAAACTGAACATCAACTGCAAAGGACCTCTCCCCAACTGGAATGTATGCCAAACTCTCCATGCTAACCGCCTTCCGTCTTAAAGAATCGGCCACCATATTGGCCTTCCCTGGATGATACAAAATGGTAATAACATAATCCTTGAGTAACTCTAGCCACCTCTGCTGCCTTAAATTAAGATCCTTTTGCTTGAATAGATGCTGAAGACTGCGATGATCGGTGAATACCTCATAAGATACTCCATACAAATAGTGCCTCCAAATCTTCAATGCATGAACTATTGCAGCCAACTCCAAATCATGTACAGGGTAGTTCTTCTCGTGGGGCTTCAACTGACGAGAAGCATATGCAATAACTCTACCCTCCTACATCAACACACATCTGATCCCAACTCTCGAAGCATAAGAATATACAGTGTAAGAACCTGAAGCTAATGGCAACACCAACACTGGAGCCATGGTCAAAGCTGTCTTGAGCTTCTAAAAGCTCTCCTCGCACTCATCCAACCACACAAATGGAGCACCCTTCTGAGTCAACTTGGTCAAGGGCGATGCAATAGAGGAAAATCCCTGAACAGACCGGCGATAATACCCTGCCAACCCAAGGAAACTACGAATCTCTATGGCTAAGGTCGGTCTAGGCCAACTCTGCACCGCCACTATCTTCTTTGAGTAGACTTGAATACCCTTGCTAGACACCACATGTCCTAAGAAAGCCACTGGCCCAAGACAAAACTCACACTTGGAGAACTTTGCATAAAGCTTCTCCTCCCCCAATCTCTGTAATACCACTCACAAATGTTGTGTGTGCTCCTCCTTTCTACGCGAGTATACCAATATATCATCAATAAAAATAATCACGAACAAATCCATATATGGCCAAAATACACTGTTCATCAAATGCATGAACGCGGCCGGGGCATTGGTCAGCCCAAAGGACATAACAAGAAACTCATAGTGCCCATATCTAGTCCTGACAGTAGTATTCATAATATCTGAATCCTTGATCTTCAACTGGTGATAGCCTGAATGGAGATCAATCTTGGAGAATACCCTTGCCCCCTGAAGTTGGTCAAATAATTCATTAATACAAGGCAAGGGATACTTGTTATTCACTGTCACTTTGTTCAATTGTCAGTAGTCAATGCACATTCTCATTGTGCCATCCTTCTTTTTCACAAATAGAATCGGTGCACACCACGGTGACACAGTAGGCCGAATGAACCCCTTATCTAGGAGTTCCTGAAGTTGATCTTTCAATTCTTTCAACTCTGCTGGTGCCATCCAATATGGAGAAATGGAAATTGGCTGAGTGCCCGGCACCAGTTCAATACCAAAATCAATATCCCTGTCTGGTGGCATGCCCGACAGGTCTGCAAAAAATACATCGGGAAACTCCCTCGCAACTGGGACCGAATCAATTCTAGGAGTCTCAGCTCCAACATCCCTTACAAAAGCCAAATATTACATACATCCTTTCCCAACCATACACTGGGCCTTTAGGAAAGAAATCACCCTGCTAGGCACATAGTCAGTCACGCCACGCCACACCACTCGATCCTCGGAACACCCGGTATAGACAAAGTGACTGCCTTAGCGTGACAGTCCAGAATAGCATGACACAGAGATAACCAATCCATGCCCAGAATAACATCAAAATCCACAATGCTCAATAGCAATAGATCTACTCGGGTCTCCAGACCCCCAATAGTCACTAAATACGATCGATATACATGGTCTACAATAATAGTATCGCCCTCCGGGGAAGATACATGAACAGGTAAAGCAAGACACCACCAGGTCGTACCCAAATGATGAGCAAAATATGAAGACACATAGGAATAGGTGGAACCGGGATCAAATAAGACTGAGGCATCCCTGTGGCAGACTGAAATAATACCTGTTATAATAGCATTCGAAGCAATAGCATTTGTCCTGCCCTGAAGAGCATAAAAATGAGCCTGACCACCGCCCGATCGGCCTCTCCCTCTGGGGCAACCCCTGACTGCCTGACCCTCACCTCTAGCTGGCAAGGCGGGTGCTGAAGAAACTGGGCCAAAAGATGAGGGTTGACCCCTCTGCTGAGATGAGCTAGCAGCACAGTGAGGACACTCCCTCCGCATATACCCGAACTCAGCACTGGGAACTAGGACTGAAGAGAACCTCTCGTGCCAGAGTGGCAAGTTGATGCACTCGGCCTGGAAGAACCCTGAACAGATGGAGCATGAGACGAACTCTGTGCTGGAAGAGCGCTAAGAGATGGCTGACTCTGCTGAGATCCCTGATAACCACGACCAGAAGATCCACCAAGATACTCAGGTCTAGCTGACTGAGCGGGCCTGAAAGAATGTCCCCGACCCTGCTGAAACTGGCCCCTCAAAGGAGCACCAATGTGACTACCAAAACCTCGAGGCCTCTTGGCCTCCCTCTCATCTCGATCCTGGCATCGTATCTACTCAATATCTCGAGCTATTTCCACCACCTCCTCAAATGTAGCACCAAACACTCTCTCTAGTCATAAGAATACGAAGAGGGTAGTGGAGACCATCAACAAACCTCCAGATACGGTCACGGTCCGCCTGGACCAGCCAAGATGCATGCCGAGACAACTTAGAAAATCTCATCTCATATTGTGTCACTGACATCTCTCCCTGTCGTATCCCCTCAAACTGTCTGCGCAGTTCCTCTCTGCGCGACTGCGGTATATACTTCTCCAAGAAGAGAGTGGAGAACTGCTGCCAAGTCAAAGGTGCTGCACCAACCAGCCTACGCCGCTCATACGCCTCCCACCATGTGAAGGCCGCTCCAGTAAATTGAAATGTAGTAAAAGCCACACTGCTGGACTCAAGAATCCCCATTGTGCGGAGCATCCTCTAACATCTATCGAGAAAACCCAAGCATCCTCGCCCTCAGCTCTATTAAATTTCGGAGGCTGGAGTCTACCAAACCTTTCGAGGCGATGCTGCTCATCCTCGGGCATAACTGGAACCCTGTACTCTGGTACTGGTACCACTGGCTGAGCTGGAGGTGCCTCTGGAATCTGTAATCCTTGTAATCCCTGCTCAGGTGTGTGAGCAGCAGGGGTCCGATTGCCTCCCACTACCTGTGAAGTAGTTGCTGCTGCTGTAGTGGCTGAAACCACCTGAGCCAGGCCCGTACAAACTGTCAATATCTGGGCCAATGTCTCCTGGAGACCCGGAATCACAATGGGCACAGATGGTGCCTGAACTGGTGCTGCCGGAGCCTGATCCTAAGCTGGGGCAACCAAAGGATCCACATGTGATGCCCCTGCTGCTCTACCTCGACCACGACCACGTCCACGACCTCTAGTGGCCTCAGTAGGTGATACTAGTGGTCGTCCGTCACGTCTGGTAGCTCGTGTCCTCACCATCTGTGAGAGAATAGAATAAACAGATGTTTAGTATTCAGATCAACAAGTTCACACGACAAGAATCTCAAGAATATGGAATTTTCCTAAAGGTTCTACAGCCTCCCGAGGATAAGTACAGACGTCTCCGTACCGATCTGCGAGACTCTACTAAACCGGCTAATGACTCGCAAGACCTAGTAACCTAGGCTCTGATACCAACTTGTCACGACCCCAACCCCGGTCGTGATGGCGCCCAACACAATACTAGGAAAGCCCGACCATTCTGTCACTCACAATCCCTTTTATAGAGTTTATAACCAATTAACAGGATTTAATTCCAGTTAACATAAGTTTAACTCGGCAGCAATAGATAAAAATAGTGCGGAAACCAAGAAAAGGCCAATACAAATCCCACCGATCTGGTGTCACGAGTCATGAGCCTCTAATACAAATCTAAGTAGCAGCCTATACATAATAGAGTCTAGAATGCGGAAAAATAAAAAGGATAAGGGAAGAAATTGGGTCCTGCAGACGCCATGCAGCTACCTCGATAACTCCAGAAATAAGCTGAACAACAGCCGAGAGCTCAAACTATGCCTCCGGGATACCTGTATCTGCACACATGGTGCAGGGAGTAAATTGAGTACTACGACTCAGTGAGTAATAGCAATAAATTATGACTGACAGTAAGAAAACTCGTAAAAACACTACGCTGTTCTATATAAAAATAGTAAGTGCATTAAACAGCAGCTAAATGAGAAAATCAGGTGAATATCCCTAAAACCAGTACACAACTTATTCACTCATCTCAATGACTGATAGTTTAATTACACCGCTGCGGCGTGCAGCCCGACCCGTACAGTATACTACTGCGGCATGCAGCCTGATCCATATATATATATATAAATATATAAATAAATAAATTGCTGTGGCGTGCAGCCCGATCCAATAATAATAGTCGACTGCGCTCACTGGGGGTGTGCAAACTCCGGAAGGGTTCCTACAGCCCAAGCGCTATACTACTGCGGCGTGCAGTCCGATCCATATAATATATTATTGCGGCGTGCAGTCCGATCCATATAATATACTACTACGGCGTGCAGTCCGATCCATATATGTATATATACTGTTGCGGCGTGCAGCCCGATCCAATATATATCAAATACCCTCACTATGGGGGTCCTCAACCCCTCTCAGTCCATATAGACTTGGCCTCTCGGGCACACTCAGCTAAGACAAGGTTTCCAACCCACATATTATTCTCACTTGGATTTATTCATTTTCCAAAGCCGGTTCATATTATGGTTTATCAGTTAAGAACATGACTGAGGGTATAATTTCGACTAGTAAAGTGTTGTCAACCAGTAAAAATGCCCCCTAAGGGTTCTATAGATCGGCACAAGGCCCCAAACATGGAAACTAGCCCAGTATATAATGATATTAATTAAGTCTTAGTAAAAAATACAATAGTGTCATCAATCGGGATGGACCGAGTCCAAATCCCCAGCAGCAACAGACCCCACGCTCATCATACAGCGTGTGTCTCATCTCAACATAGCACCACGTTGTGCAAATCCGGGGTTTCAAACCCTCGGAACATCATTTATAACCATTATTCACCTCAAGCCGGCCGAAATCCTAGCTCGCTTTTCCCTTGCCTCGCAAATCAACCTCCTCGAGCGTCAAATCTGATCAAAACCACAAGGAATACATTACAATAGGCTAAGAGAATACAACCCAATCGAAAAGACTCGAAAAATATCAAAAATCACGAAGTTGGCAAAACCTAAGGCCCCGGGCCCACTTTTCGAAAAATTAAAAAATTCATATCACCGTATTCCTTATCTCGCCACGAGTCTATACATATCAAATTTACCAAAATCTGAGCTCAATTGCTCCCTCAAACCCCAAATTTTCATTCAAAAAGTCAAGCGCTAATTCCTCCCCTTTTAATCAAATTTCCATGAATTTTAGTGTTTAATCTTCAATAAAATGATGTTTCTAGACCATAGGACTCACCTCCAATCGATTTCCAGTCAAAACCCTCTTAAATCCTCGTCAAAAACTCTCAAGATTACTCAACAATGGTGGAAAATACCCCAAGCTCGCAGATGAAATGTTATTTTAAAACCCCTTCTGCCCAAGCCTTTTTTCACTTCTGCGGTCCCACTTTCGCTTATGCGGAACCGCTTCTGCGGCTTTTCGTCCGCTTCTGCGGAACTACACTATTACTCCAAGGTCCGCTTTTGCGGTTAATAACTGCTTCTGCGGACGCCGCATATGCGGGCAATCATCCGCTTCTGCGGAAATTCCCAAAAATCCAAACCCCGCTTCTGCGACTCCCTCTTCGCTTCTGTGAAACCACTTCTGCAGTCCATTTTCCGCAGAAGCGAAAATACCAGATACCAGACCCTTCAGCAGCCTCCAAACTTCAAATTTCTTCCCGTTAGCCACCTGAAATCACCCCGAGGCCCCCGGGACCTCAACCAAAAGTGCCAACCCATTCTAAACCTTCATTCAAACTTGCTCCAATCATCAAAACACTACAAACAACACCAAAACCATCAAATTACATCGGATTCAAGCCTAAGTTTCTTAAAAACTTTCGAAATATGCATTTGATCAAAAACCCGACCAAAACACCTCCGAATGATCTGAAATTTGGCACACACATCCAAAACCACCTAACGAAGCTACTGCAACTCTCGAAATTCCATTTCGACCTCTGGATCAAAATCTCACTTACCAACCGGAATTCGCCAAAATACTAACTTCACCAATTCAAGCCTAATTCTACATCGGACCTCCAAAATCAATTCTGATCGCACTCCTAAGTCACAAATCATCCCCCCGAAGCTAACTGAATCACCGATAATCACATCCGAGACCTCTAACTCAGTAGTCATATCCAGTTGACTTTTCCAAAACAAGCCTTCCTTAAAGATACTAAGTGTCTCATTTCCATCTAAAACCAATCCAATTCGACTCGATCACCTCTAATACAGATAATGAAGCATAGCGACACATAAGATGGGGGAAACGGGGCGGTAACTCTCATGACGACGGGCCGGGTCGTCACACTTTAAGATAGAACTCTAAATTACCAACATATAACTTTAACATATAACTTTAAATTACCAACATATAACTTTAGTTAAGCTACTAAAAATAGTTATAGATTTACTTTAGCTAACACCAATCAGTTATTACAAACCAAACTAAGGAGCAACTAAATAAAATTAGTGTATTTTAAAAAAAAATAACAAAGAAAGGTGAGGGAAACTTACTTGAAAGTGGAGAGTCGTCGACGGACCTGCAGTTGGGCGGCGGCGGCGGCAAGTGCTGCTGGTTGATGGCAGCGATGGGTATGGGTTGGTGGGGAAGTTTGAGTAAGAGAGAAGAGATAAGGAAGAAAAGGGGGAAAGGAAAATGAAAGCGATCGCGGGAAGGGTTTTAAAAAAAATATTCCAAACGATTCGGTCGAAACTTTGGTCAAAATAGTCAACCCTCGTTTTACTATAATATTCTGACCGAATCGGTCGCTACTTTTTTAATTGTTTCTGACCAAATTGGTCGCTAACAGTGACACGGAATTTTTCGTCAAAATTTAAGACGGATATGGACGGAATATCAGTCATAATTATTATTAAAAATTTGAAAATATATTTTTATGCATTTTCCGACCGATTCCGTAAAAAATTTCCGACTAAATTTTTCCATCAGAATATTTCGATCGGAAATGGGTCGTTTTTTAGTAGTGAAATAATACAGTCTATTCAAATACTGTATTCATAAAGCAATATGATATAATACAGTATAATATAGTACAATACAATGCATTATAAAATAATGGGGTAACAACCATCCAAATAAGTTGTAAGAGAGATCATGCTGTTAATTAATACCTCTCAAACTAATACAAGTAGAGTAAATCCCGAAGCATGATTCTCAAAGGAACAACTCTAGACGCCAAATAAAATAAAATTCTTTATTGGATATGTTATCACAATCGATTACCTACCCGAGTCTACTTAAACTCCATAAGAATTAATTTTAACAGAAAATGCTTCGCCTTCAATCTTGTGAAGAAACCCTTGATCATATCATTAGTGACTGTGTAGTTGTTAAATCCTTTTGCAAAGACTTTGTATTGCTAGTATTAATACTCTTGACGATCACTAACACTGGTTGGACAATATTTCAAGCCTCCCTCTTACATTACCAAATGAAATCTACACATGGAAGAATTATTTTCCTTTTGTCGTTGACATATTTGGAACACTAGAAATAACAACCTTTACAATAACCTCACAAACTCTATTTCTTTTGATCTGGTACATACGCGAGCCACAGGGTATGTTGCTCTAGCAAGAAATGATAGTAGCGCCAAACCACCTCTAGATTTTCACGTCAAATTGCATCCTCCTAAACGAAATCACTTCAAACTCATTTTTTTTTTTAGAAAGATAATATTTCATTAAAACAAAATAAGATAACTACATAGAGGTCGATGCCTGGGCATCTATTGTAGATTTAGTCGTGTTTATAGTATTACAAACATTGCTACAAAATAAATGAACAGTTTCTTCATTCCCAGTGAGTGCATGTGTGCTTGTGTGTTGTTGCATATCATCAAAAGTGGGTTGGTCCAAGTTCATAGCATGGCTCGATTGTTCGTATGTGGATCTTCGATAACGAACTGTTCCTGCCTGATCCATGTCCAAAAATTGTTTTACAAAATGTGGTGTCTCTTCAAAAATAGTAAAATTGGTTGCAGCTTCCATGTTGCAGCCTGCTTTTGCCAAGCAATCAGCCACCTCATTTCCCTCCCTATAAGTGTACAATTGTAACACTAGGCATAGAGTGCAAGAGGTGCCTGCAGTCAGCAAGTATAGTAGTATATGCTACTCCCTCTGTATCAATTTATGTGAACTCATTTGACTGAGCACGGAGTTTAAGAAAACAGAGAAGACTTTTGAATTTGTGGTGTAAAATGAAGCACATATATTTTGTGTGGCTATAAATCATTGCATAAAAGTAAATTGTTTTCAAATAGGGAAAGAGGTCATTCTTTTTTGCACGGACTAAAAAAGAAATAGGTTCACATAAAGTGAAACGGAGAGAGTATGTTATATCCTTTTTGAGTAGTTTTATTACCTCGTATGCATCAATGTTAATTTCCAGCGGAACCAAGTTATGTGTGTGTTCCAATTCCAGCCCCTGAAATAGATCCCTAAGTTCTGTATTTATTATGCTTGCCATGTCCAAATTTCCTGCGAAGCCTATGATCTAGTTTCCATTCGCGTCACGTATTAGCCCTCTTATACCTGCTTTATGAGCGTGTGGTGATGCTTGCCAGATGTGTGTTATTGTAGGACAGTGGAAGAAAAGGTGGTTGATGTGTTCCTGATTAATGTGACAACTATGGCAAAGGTCATCTAGCTAGTGTAATGCCTATTCGTCGAAGATAGTGTTTCTTGGGTAGTTTTTGGTACATGATAAGCCAGACAAAATTTTTTAATTTTGGTGGGACGGGCAATTTCCAAATCCAATTATAAGGGATTACAGTCCCTGGTATAGTAAGATCTTACTATAATAATGAGGAATACATTGTTTTTACTGTAAATTTCCCATTGTTCGATAAATCCCAATATATAGTGTCGTGTTTTTGTGCGTAAACAGGTACGCTGCGCTGATTGTATTTACTCCCTCTGTTCCAGTTTATGCGAACCTATTTCCTTTTTGGCTTGGTCCAAAAAGAATGAACACTTTCTAAATTTGGTAACAATTTAGCTTAAACTTACAACTCTACCCTTAATGAGAAACTTTTATAACCACACAAATACTCTAGTCCCATTTGGACTTGATTATCTATCCGAAGAAAAACCCCCAAATTTTATGGTTTCAAGTAGAATCAGCGGTGAGAAATTACTGGGAGGAAAACATACGTGATAGCAAACACATTGATTCAAGGCGTGCTGGAGAAAAACTTGGAATTCAAACACATTGAATCAGAAGACAGTATTTAGCAGGAATGCCAACGAAACTCAGCAACGTGAAACAAAATCAAAGATCATGAACTTAAACACATATAGCAAAGAGCGCAGAACAGCAACCTAGGTGAACAAAGAATAGTAAAAGTTCTTGCATAATTAGAAGAGAAATAAGAGAATGAACTCGAGCACAATAAGAAATAAACATGCAAGTATAAAACACACATAAAAGGAGAAAAAAAAGTCATAAAATCTTTAAAGAAAACTCTTTCCAGAAACCCTAAAAAATTGAATGTGAATAAATTTAAAAAGAAACTTGGGGAAAAGTTCTAAAACGTCTAGCAAAGACCAAGCATGGTACAGATCTAAGAAAAAAAATAAGCAAGTGAAGAACCTTAGAAGGCTTAAAAATGGCAGAAAAGACCCTAGAATGAGAAGGTCTTGAGGAAAGTCGGATCCTGAGTCGAAGTGACTCATATTGCCTTGAACACGCCAGAAGATGGCCGGAGAGGCCACAGATCTTGCAGATCTGAGATGGATCTAAAGGAAGCCATGGAAGTCAGGCCTCGAAACTTCGAGTAACCTCGGTTTAATGGTGAGGGAGAGTGAGCACAGGCCACCCATGGCTTGGAATTCCATAGATTCCGGTGAAACATGGTGGAAATCGGTGGGAGAAGATTAGGGTTTTGGAGAGGGATCGAGAGAGTTTGAGATATGAGGAGTTTAGAGGCGGCGCATCTGATAGAATGATTTAGGTTTGGGGGTATGGGAATTAAAAAGAAAAGAAATAATCACGGTCGTTGATCAATATGATCAGCGGCCAGGATTAAAGGGGAAGCGGGGCGGGTTTAAAATCGGGTTAAAATTGGAACTGGGTTGTTTTAATTTGGGCGGAATTAGGGGTCAAATTGAGGCTAAAATTGAAATAGTAATGGACTATGTGTTAAATGGCCAATTTTCCTCTCTTTTATTTTATAAAAATAGTTAAAATAATTTTAAAAATAAATTAAAAGCACTGATCTAATTATATATATATATATATATATATATATATATATATATATATATATAATTTTATGATTGTAAAATGCCATTAATCGTAATATAGGCCACAATTGCAATTTTACGCAATTTTAGTTTAAAAATATCAAAGAAATTTGTAAAAATATGAAAAAATTAAATTTATTATATTTTGGTATAAATATGAGGATAGAAATAAATTATTCACCAAAATGATAATTTTGGGAATAATTATTGGATTTTGCATTGTTAAAATATATAATAAATTAATTTTAAAAATCTTAAAATTTTGAGAAAAATACTAAAACTTTTGGGCATGCTTATATATGCAGACACATGCTATTTTGAAAGTATTTTGTATATGAAAAATAAGATCGGAAAAAATTGGGTATCAACATGCTCCAATGGCATTTCTTGTCTCCTTTTGATCTTTTCTTCGTGGGTCTGCAGAGAACCCTCCAATTGCTCCACCATCATAGAGTCTAAATCTTTAGACTCTTCAATATCACACATCAGAAAATTAAATTTAGGTGTTAAAGTACGAAGGATCTTTTCTACCATACGGACATCTTCTATGTCCTCCCCGTATCATCTCAATTGATTTACAACAGCCTTCACTTTTGAACAATAATCCAAAATGCATTCGGATTCTTTCATTTTTAAAACTTCAAAATCAGCCCTTAGAGTCTGAAGTTTTACCTTACTCACCTTGTCAATTCCTTGGATGAAATTTTGTAAAATCTCCCAAGCTTCCTTTGAGGTGGTAGCATCTGCCACCTTCTCAAACATGGCATCATCCAAACATTGGTGAATGAGCGTGAGGGCTTGTTGATCCTTCTTCCTTGTCTTTGCCAAGACATCTTTTTCATTTTGAGGCAGAGCTTCCTCATTATCGGGTTTTGCATACCCTCTATCTACGATTTCCTATACATCCTGGGAGCCATGAATGGCTTTCATACGTAAACACCGTTTCTCATAATTATCTTTTGTGAGACGAGGATACTGAAAAGACAGTGGACCATTACTCGCCATGGCTCTGATACCACGTTGTTGGGATAAAATAATAATCCCCCCCCCCCCCC
>MU778897.1:48395-74682 GCA_026770625.1 Nicotiana glauca
GGTAAATAACAATAATACAAAAGAGTAACAATGACACCAAATATTTTAACAAGATAAAATACAATATCCCAATGGGAAAATATTATCACTATAATATTACAACTCAGTAGTGTCAGGAAACTACTACAACTTCGAAAGAAATAACACTCTTTATTTTAGACATCTCATTACAATTTTACTCCCTCTCACTATTTATCTCACAGACTACAATCTGTAGATTACTCTCTCTAACTCTCTGTTGCTTCTCTCGATTTGATGTACTTGAAATGAAGAACGGATGTTCCTATTTATAGTAGAATTTGTTGTACCTTGCAACCAATTAGAATGTTTTCACTTGCAATTTGCATTTGCAAGTTGCAGATCTTGTTACCAAGTTGGTTTCAAGTCTGCGTTTGTGAAAACCAATTGCACCACTTGATATTATCTTTTCTTTATTCTTTTTTTTTTAATTAATTGATCCCATAAGCTTCACACATATTATTAAATATTATTAATTTGATGCTAATATAACAAAAATACATACAAATTCTGTGTCTTAACGCTAACAGAATATAATTACAAATTAAAACAGTTAAAGCAGACAATGATAGTCCTTGCAAAGATGCTTCGGTATTTGCTTAATTCATTATTTGTAGTATTAATTATTAAGGTCAGTTCCTACCAATTTGTATATAACAGAAATCACAAAAAATTAAAATGCTAGAATAAGTAGAACATGTCCTCTATATTAGTCACTAAAAGAAGGTGAAAGTAATAAAAGTCGGTTTTGGGGGGAGGGGTTCTGAGGGAGGAACTTATTACCATATTTATCAACTAAATTATTTAGTTAGTAAAATTTTGCTTGGCAATTCGTTACTGAATTCTGAAAATTAAATCGGTTACAATTTTTTTAGTAATCTGCTACTAATATACTAATAAATTTAGGTCGCTGGTAAAATTCGTCAGCAATTGGGGATTTTTTATAATGTGAAACCTTGGGTGTTGTTACCAATTTGGGGTGGCTTCTTAATTTGTTTACTTGCTTAGGGAAATGATTTTGGTCACATACGATAAAATGAAGTCCCTTATCATAATAGAAATGACCTTACTACCCCTCGTCTTTTTTCTCCCTAATTAGACACAATTATTGAATTATCTTATCACTTAGTAGTTATGATGTGCCACAAAAGGTAGAAGCTCTTGTTCCTTTTGAACAATCTGCTTATGCTTCCATCTCCTTTTGTAATGACTTCACTTTATTCCCAGTCGCAAATCGGGAAGAAGCTTTTTACATAAAAAATAAACCCTAAATTAAAATTTGTCGCCAAAAATCTCTTCCAAAAAATGTATCACTTTGACTTGTTATATTTTCCAAGTGAGATTCTCTTGTGAGGAGGTGTGAGAGGTTTGCCCCGATCGGGGTATAGGTGTTGAGAGATGGGTAACTTAAGTGTAATATAGAAAGGGGAGAATAGTCATTTTACTATGTATGTTAGTTAACGAAAGTTAGGATTCCATTAGTTAGTTAATTACCTACCTATATAGTGTAAATTAACAATATTTTCAATACATGCAATAGATATAAAATTATTTCCTACTGCTTATTTCTCTCTCTAACTTATCTCTAGCTAGTTCATCTCTTCTAACTCTTCTTCATTTCTAGGGTTCATACCCTATTAATTCTCAAATCATTTCATGGTATCAGAGCGTACGAGCTTGATAATCTAGCTCGAAATTATCGATCTATTCCGCAATTACAGAAAGTATATCATAAAGTTCTTGTGAATTCTTGTTCAATGGAAAACAAGCAGAATCAGCAGAAATCTGGGTCAAGGTGTAGTTCATCAGCAACATGCAAGGGAACAATTGAATTATGGAATTGGAAACTCGTCAATTGGAACTGGAAATCAACCAATTGGAGTCGATTATAATCATTCATTGTTCTTGTCTCCAGTTGATGTAAGTGGTATACAAATTATCTCATTTCAACTCACAGGCATTGAAAATTATTCTATCTAGAACTGATCTATGCGAGTTGCCCTACTATGTAGGAACAAGTTAGGATTACTTGATGGTACATGCAAGAAAGAAATTTTTTTAGAAATTTTATGGAATCATCGGGAGAGAGTAAATGCAATTGTACTCTCTTGGATTATGAACTCTGTATCTAAAAAACTTCTTGGAGGAATCATGTATGCTTCTTGTGCCCAAGTAGTCTGGGAAGATTTATTTGAAAGGTTTAATAAGGTAAATGATTCAAGATCTTTCATAAAGAAATTGCAACTCTATCTCAAGGTACCGCATCTGTATCTGTATACTTCTCAAAACTTAAGGATATATGGGAAGAGTTTGAAGCCTTGGTACTAGCACAAGGCTGTGATTGCCCTAAATCTAAGGATTTTGTTGTGTATCTTTAAAAACTAAAGTTGTATCAATTTTTAATGGGGCTAAATGACTCATCAGGCGAGAAATCAGATTTTAATGAGGAGTCTTGTACCTACAGTTAATCAAGCTTATGCTATGATAATGAGTGATGAGGGTTAGAAATCTATATCATCCTCTATAGAAATTTTAGGAACGAACCCTACAATAATGACAGAAAACTTTGATGCAGTAATGTATTCAATATAAATAGGAAATCAAAGGTCCAAGAAAAGCAATAACCTTCAGTGTGATTTTTGAAAACTCAAGGGTCACAGCAAAGAAAATTGCTACAAAATAGTGGATTTTCCAACGAATTACAGACCAAAGAAGAAAGGGGGAGCAGGAAACAATGCAGCTTACAATGTCATTACAGACAATCCAACACAACAGACATACAGTGGGTACAATGATGCAAGGGGTCATTTGCAGAATTTGACAATGAATACAAATCAAGCTCCTACAACTACTGAGAACCAAGGATCTATAACTGGTCTTAATTTCAATCAACTAAATCAGATGACACATTGTACATTCTCTAGAGAGCAATATCATCAGATTTTTTAACTTCTCAATAGAACAAGAACTAGTCAGTCTTCCAGCACAATGTCAACTCATGCAGCCAAGACAGCAGGTATTAGTTATGCTATGATGGTTTCTAGTAATCTAAGAGTGGATAATAGACATAGGAGCCACAAATCTCATGGTAGCTGATCTGAATGTGTTAAACAAGTCAAATATTCTTCAAGCTGAAAAACCAAAGAAGATATTTATGCCAAATTGAGACATTTCTTATTTTACTTATATTGGTGATAGCATTATATCACAAGGAAACACAGTTACTAATGTGTTTTATGTTCCATTATTCAAATTTAATTCTTTATTAGTGTCTAAACTGACAAAGGAATTGCAATGCTTAGCAGCCTTCTTTCCTGATTTCTGTGTATTTCAGGAACTCTTCAGTGGGAAGGTGAGGGCGATTAGTAGAGAAGATGATGGACTTTACATACTAGAAAGACAAGTTTTTGGAATACTTTAGCAGTAACTGATGGAATAAAAAACAAGGATTAGACAATTTCAACTACAACAAAGGATATTGACTTGTGGCACATAAGGTTTGGTCATGTTTCAACTATAATTCTTAAGAAGTTACTTCATAGTAAAGCAGATCTCATAGCTAATACTGTAAATTAACGTGTAGTTTATGCTTGTGCTAAGCAAATAAGGTTATCTTTTCCTATTAACGGTATTAAAAATGAAAGTAGGTTTGATCTAATACATATGGATCTATGGGGTCCATGTAAGACCCCTACATATGATGGTAATAAATTCTTCTTGATCGTTGTTGATGATTTTCAAGAATGACATTATTCTTGCTCAAGCAGAAATCTGAAGTACGTGTATTACTACAATAATTTTTGGTATTAGTTAAAACTCAGTTTGACAAGATTATTAGAGTTATCAGAACTGATAATGGCATTGAGTTTATAAACTCAGTATGCAGTGAGATGTTTAAGAAACTTGGGATTATTCACCAAACTTCATGTGCCTATACTCCTCGGTAAAATGGAGTTGCTAAGAGGATACACAGACATATTCTAGAAATCACCAGGTCTATTAGGTCTCAAGCTGAAATACCAATAAGATTTTGGGGTCACTGTATGAATGTTGTTGTTTATCTCATAAACAGGATACCAAGTGTTGTTATTAACAACAAAACTCCCTATGAAAAACTATACCATAAACCACCTTCTTATTCTCATCTGAAGGTATTAGGATACCTATGTTATTCAAAATTAGTTCAACAACATGACAAAATGTTATCAAGAACCAAAACTGCAGTCTATATGGGATATGTAGAAACTCAAAAAGGATGCCAATTATATGAACTGAAGGTGTAACGACCCGAGCGGTCATTTTAAGTATTTGCACTTTGCTTGATAGTTTAGGGGTACAAGTAGCTTAGTATGATCTATTAGAACTTGTGTGCAAATTTGGGGTTCATTCCGAGTTGATTTGATATATTTTGGCGTGAGTTTTGGAAGTCAAAAGTTCAAAAGTTCACTAAGTTTGATTTGAGGTGCATTTCATCATTTTGTTATTGTTATGTGTGTTTTGAGGCCTTGAGTAGGTCCGTATTATGATATGGAACTTTTTGGTATGTTTAGACGGGGTCCCGAGGGGCTCAGGTGAGTTTCGGATAGGTTTGGGTTGTGTTGCGCTCGTTTTTCTTATATTTTGACGTCGCTTTTTCAAGCATAAATAGTACCACATTGAACAAATGAGCTCTGATTTTTTTTATTGAGCATTATATCTGTATCGTAATTAGGAGCCATAGCAAAAAAGAATTGTCAAATTTGGACATCGTATGAGGATTTAGGGTCATTTCACAAAGAATTGGGATGCCAGATTTTTTTAAATTAATTACGAAAATTGCCACTGCTGTGTATATAAAAATCTAAACTATTTTCAAATACTGAAAGCAACATATCTCCTTCAGTATAAGGTCAAATAGAGTGGTTCAAGAGCCTAATTTGACTAGAATTTCCCGAGGAATCTGTTGGATGTATCAAAAGTGAGTTTCAAGATCTTTTGGCACAAGAAATGAGGCAGAACAGTGTTAAAACGAGGGTTTTGTGCATTTAACATATATTGAGTTGAGGAGCCCGGAATTGGGTAATTTTTTAGGCACTTTTCAGCATATAAATTAGGGTAAGTGTTCTCTACTTGGTTTTGGTTATATTTCATGAATCTCTCTTTGATTTTAGCTTTTCTTGGATGTATTTTCAAAAAAAATTGGGGGTTTTGGCCTAAAGTTTCATAATATGAATTTTTGAGTTTTGAATATCGATTCAGAGTTAGATTTGAGTGAAACTAGTATGGTTGTACTCATAATTAAATGGGTTGATGGATTTTGTGAGTTTTGTCGGGTTTCGAGGTACAGGCCTGGGTTGGGCTTTTTGGTTGATTTTGGGCTTTTGATTAAAGATTCAACCTTTTTCGATTGGGATTGGTTCCTTTAGCATTGTTTGATGTAATTGAGTTGTTTTTTATTAGTTTCGAGCCATTCGAAGTTAGGAACGCGCGTGATGGGATTCTTGGAACATTGCTTGGCTTGCTCGGTGTCGGAATTGACTTGTTTAAGATAAGTAACTCTTCTAAACTTAGTGTTGAGGGTATAAAACCCCGAATTTTGTACTTTGTGATTGTGTTGACGCACATGCTAGGTGGCGAACATGTGAGTGTGTACCCTATGAGTTGTGACTCTGTTATTTCCAGGGCACTGAATAGTGGCCTTATTTTATTGATTTCTGTGTTTTCACCATGTGATAAGATAAATGAGTTATACATCATACTTGATATCATTTTTAGGCTTTATGCTGATAATGTTGGGACTCATAGTGGTCGTTTCTTGTTGTCATCTCGTTGAATTCATTGATATTTCATACTCAGTCATATTCATGCATTCATATCATATCTCAGTCTCAGTTATTATCGGTTGATACATCATATCATTGTCCCGGGTCAGTTTTCGTGACATTGTGAGCCCGTGGGTGAGACTAGAGAGATTGATGACTGAGTGAGACCCGCACTAGATTATTTATTATGCTTTTGTTGGCTTGTTATAGTGCTTGGGCAAAAAGAGCCTCTATGCAGTCTACACACCCCCAGTGAGCGCGGATGATATTATTGAGGAATGGATTTCCCTGGACATGGATTTGTCCGAAGTACTTGATTACATTCAGGGATGGATCTTCCCTTGGTATGGAGGTGCATCTTCCCCATGAGGCTGGATTGGCTTGTTTCCTTGGTACTGGGTGACTTATAATCCGTGATGTATATATTCCAGGATGGATCTTCCCTGGGCCGTATACAGTACCGAGTGGTTGATTATGATGAGTGGAAAGTATAATACAGTAGGGTTGAGTACTCTAAGAGTGTGCGTACATTGTTCATCTATGAGATACATGACATTGGCATGTATATATGATATACATTTATAGAGATACATTTTCCTCATGATGTACGGTATCCTGTCATTCATGACATCTTACACATATTGATATGTGGTCATAGAGAGTTATCTCACACTTGCTACCTGGAAAGAAAATGAAACATCTTATTTATTGTGAAAAGCGGTTTTGGAATAAAATACAGTTGTTTTAAACTATCTCTTATTGTACGAAGTTTTCGGTAAAGAATTTGAGTTTTCATTGATACTCTTGAAAGGTAAAACTATTTTGGGAAAACAGTGAAAAATCTGAACACTTTATCTTTGAGTTACTTCCTTATTTATAATTGTTACATTGTTATGAACTGTTATTGGATATTGGTGTTGGATCCGACCTATGTTTCAGCTCATCATTGCTTTCAACCTGAGGTTAGGTTTGTTACTTTTTGAGTATATGGGGTCGGTTGTACTCATACTGCACTTCATGTACATTGTGTGCAGATCTCGGATGTCGATGTTGCAGCATTTGATGGTTGTTGGATTTGAATGTGTACTTGCGTCCTTGATGTAGCTGCCTCTTGTTCATGGTAGCCTTAGCTTTATAAAACTCTATTTATGTACTTTTCAAACAGAAAATGTATTTTTTTTTCATATCGGCTTTGTGAACTCTGTTCTTAGAGGCTCATAATTTGTACTACCAGTCCTTGGGGAATGTATAAAAATTCAGTTAACTTCTCTATTTAATTTTTTGGTTGACTTTAATGGAATTGGACAGTTATTGGTTGGCTTACCTAGTGGGTTGGGTTAAGTGCCACAACGACTAGTGAATTTTGGGTCGTGACAGATTGGTATCAGAACTCTAGGTTCATAGGTTCTACAAGTCATAAGCAAGTGTCTTGTAGAGTCTTGCGAGTCAGTATGATGACGTCCATATCTATCTTCAAGAGGCTACAGGACTTTTAGGAAATACTTCCCATCTTTTTTTCCTTATTGTGCGACATCGATTCAGCTTGAAGCGTAACTCTTTGGATTCCTTCCATGCATTCGTATGCGTATATGAGCGCTCGGTATCAGCTGTACATCAACGGCTTGTGATTCCATGGAAGAGGTGCGAGATGTAATTTCGGTATGATGATGATGGGCCAGTCTGGAGGACTTGAGGCTAGGTTTTGACTGTTGCTTGAACACTGAGGTGTTGATTGTGTGAGCATGTGATTTTGGATTTATAAGTGTCCCTATTAGTGGAATTTATGGTTGGATGGCTACGTGATGAGTATGATATGACTACGAGATGTGTTCATATGATTTGAATGTGACGAGAAGGGTTTGCTTAAGGTGTAGAAAAAACTATTTGGTTATTGATAACCATCTTGATTTGATGTATGGTCTCAAGTTATGGGTGTGTCGAAGGATCCTTTTCATGTTGTTTAGTTGAGGAGTGGAGTAGATTTTCATGTCGTAACATGAGTTCAGACTTAGGAAGATTAAGTGGTTGCGTTATAGTTATGATTGTGGAGGGGTATAGAAAGATGTCAGTTTGAGGCTAAGCAGGTGGGTTATCTCCTGTGGGATTTCTTGAGGTTATGTGATCCCTATGTTGTTTTGTTGAGAGTTCTCTTTTACCAATGAATTATATGTAGTACAATTTGAGTTTGGATCGCTTGTGAAAGTTGTCTTGACTATTACGAGGATGAATACGAGATTTGTAAATGATTTGAGGAATTATATGGTTTGCGTTACATGAGCTTAGGAAGGATTTAGTTGAATCCTATTGCGGTGTTATGCCAGTATGGGGGTGGCTATTGTAAGTTATCACATGCTTTATTCCTTAGATTTGAGCCAAGTGGAGGAGTGTGCTATCGATGGGTTGATTGCAGGGTTATCTGTTGTATTCATTTCAGTTTGAGGTATACTGATGAATCAGTTATGGCTTACAGGGGTAGAGATCGAGGATTACTCGAGTAAAGGAAATTTTGAATAAGGGTTGTGTTATGCTTTATAGGTTGTTTACCATGAAAATGTCAATAATAATTAAATTTGTTGATGGGACTCTAAAAATACGTGATATATTTTTATGCTAGTTGTTTGAGCAGATGATGTTGTATGTATGAAGTTTAAAGACAAAATGCGAGCTAAAATAGAGTTATGATCAAATCGATGAGCTAGACGGGCGGGGCCTCGAACTGACCGATACAAGGCTTCGAGGTCGATTCACGTGCTCGGGCTCGAGCTATTAAGGGCAATCGAGGAAGGGCTAATAGTTACAAAATAATTAAGGGAGGCTCTTCATGGCCAGTGATAAGTAATAAATGAAGAACAAGTATGAAGATAGTAAATAAGAGCAGCAATATCGAGAGAATATGTTAGAGAGGGAGAAGAGAGAGTTCTTATATATTTCGTGTAGAGTAATTGGAGCAACAGACCTTACAAAATGACTAGGACCCTCCTTATATAGAAATGGGATCTCTCCGTAGTACAAAAAGCATTAATTGTAAAGATGTAGGATGGGACAACTAGACTAGACGTGACATCCTGATTCTAGTTCTGAGCAGGCCGGCTTGACTCTGTCAATCTTAGACTTGCGACTTGGGGACTCCCCACCTTCATCATAGTCACGACTTGCATCGTCTTGGGATTGGGTGTCGACGACCCTCGAGGGAGGAGGCTCGGCCATAGCTTTATAGACTCGAGGCCTCGAGATGATCTTCTAAACCGCCTCAAATGATGAGAAAATTGGACCCTCCAATTTTGCCGTATACAGATAGTCCTCGTGTTTCTTAGAGAGAAATGATAAGAAACAAATTTGAACCCCCGGCTCTTCGGTCTTCCTATGATGACGTAATACTGATTGTGCCAACTTATGATGTAAGCTTTCGCAATAGCCAAAAGTGTCCTGTCATTTCGCTTTTCCAAGACCGTTCAAAGTGCTATGATTTTTTTCGCTCATCAGAGCTATAATGTCGCCATTGATTCGGCTCCCAAGGATGCATTAACTACGCCTGTCGTTATGCCTTTTGAAAATAATGGTGTTGTCGGTTACGTTGCCATATTTCCTATAAATGGGAGCCCCATGGGTTCAGCCTTCCATCCAAGTGCCTTTTTCATATTTACCCTACCTTTTCCTCTTCCATCCTTACCCATTATTGTTCGTCATGTGTGAGGCCCGTGGCCTCGCGGTTGTATTGCGGTGCCTCTATCTTCCGTGCGAATGCCTACCCGCCGGATCTCCCCCAGTTGAGCGGGATTTTAATACTTCGTTGATGTTGTCGGTGTTTTTGTTATTGTTATTGTTATTGTTCTGATATTATGAGACATAGAGGCCGGTCTCTCCCATCAGTAGAATGCGTTTGGACTATACATCGCTGCTCACGAGGGTGATCGGACTATACTCTGTTGCTCACCCTCTTGTCCCGGCCAGGTGCACTACACCCTCTTTGATTTCCTTGGGGTATGGCATTACTATCCGCCAACTATCGTATCTCGCGCCGGGTTAATGTCCCAAGAAGTGGCTTTACAGTACTAGCGTTGGCGAAGTGCACACTAGCCAGATTTTTCACCCAGCCACTTCTTCACCCCTTTCGGCCTTTCCTTCGTCACTTTGCTCTTCTCCATCGCTTTCCCCTTCTATATCTTCCCTTTTCAAGATGCCATTCTGGAAGGTCGGGTCAAGACTTTCGAGGGGAGGGCACTGGAAGATATTTTCTTTGAGGTTGTGCACCCGAGGGGATGCTATCCGAAGATGTTCCTGCCGAGATTGTACCTTTGAGGGTATATTGGGCCCTTAGGCTTTTACTATACGTGTACCCCCTTTGCTTCTTTATTTCTGTGTAAGGACCCTTCGGGGGCTTTTGTAATCATATGTAAGGACCCTTTGTAGGCTGTTGTAACCAAACGTTTATGAATATAAAGATATTTCCTTGGCTTCCATTTTTTATGCTTGCCATATTCTTTTATATTTATGGAGACTCTGAATGTATGTGTTTGTTGACTGTCATCGATACCTAACTCGGGTGCGAGTACCCTTTCTAGCATTCAATCGATACAAACGGAACCTCTGTTATCCCTCAGGCCAAGCTTGAATTGGTCTGATAGATTCGGATCGTCGGGAACTTTTCTTTGGGTCATATGAAAATAATACCTCGAGCCTTGGAACCTTTGGGAACGGTCTCTGAGGGAGGGTTAGCTTTGGGCACCTGGAAACTTATTTTGAATCTGATGTAGATAACCTTTAAGGCATTGTAGATAGGTCCCAGATGAGGGGTTTCCCGACTTTAGGCGATATCCTGAGGTCGAACCCCTATGGGAGGAGCTCGAAGTGCTTATTTTTCTTCTTGAGAGGAGCCTTGGAGACAAGGTACCATCTCGAACCCTGCAATAGTGCTAAATGTTTCCTAGATTCTAACTTCTTTTCTCAAAGGGGGTCCCGTAGATCGGGCACCATCTCGGGGTCGGAGATGATGTTTTTGGCTTCTTAAAGCCTAACTTCTTTTTTATGGAAGTCTTCAAGGTCAGGTACTACCTCGGGAAGGGAGCTGATGGCATTAGCTTATTAAATCCTAACTTCTTTTTTATGGAGATCCTCGAGGTCGGGTACCACCTCAGGATTGGAGACGATGTCACTGGCTTCTTAAAGCCTAACTTCTTTTTGATTGAGATCCTCGAAGTCGGGTACAGCCTCGAGATCGGAGATGATGCCGTTGGCTTTTTAAAGCCTAACTTCTTTTTGATGGAGATACTGAACATGTACACATATTCTTTCACATTGGGACCCCTTGACAGGGTTGTGCTCCACTTCTGTTTGAAGTATCGGGTTACCTTGGCGCAGATACATCCATCGTTTTGGCGAGTGGTGTTGATGATGAGGTTCTTTGCGGAGAAGTTAGGGCTTGAATTTATGCCCAATCATCTTATTAGTCTATATCGACCCTTTCACCAATGAGGTCTAATAACCTTGCGATGTTGGTCGACCACGCCTTTTATTATTGACGGTGAGGAGAAAAAAGATCGAGATTTAATGAGTCGGTTCATCTGGGTCTGGACTGTTGATGTTATCCCTGTGGAATTTATTTCATTCTCTAAGGAATGGAATTTTACACGTAAATGGTACATCCCGTGCCTTCTCAGATTTATTTCTGGCGAAGGCTAGTTTTTAACTGTGTTTTTTCCCTTTCTATAGTGATTTCATGGGCTCCGAGCGACGTTCCTAATCTACCTTGTTAGGTTTGGAAGTTGGCAAGCCACTCGACTTGTGATGAGTGTAGGTGGCGAGCCGAGTCTCGGGATAGATGGAAAGAAAAACATCACGGTATGCGTGTGTGCTACTTTTTCCTTACCCTTTGTTCGTTTGGAGAGGCGTTTTTCCCTTTCTGCATATAAATCTTGTTGTTGTAGGTATTAGAGAGCCTCCTGAGGAAATGTTGTGCTCCTCCGGAGAGGGGGAGGGGTTTCTATCTCCCAGTCTAAAGGATGACAGAAGTAGGCGAGATACGCGTTAGCTAGGCGACGATGTTCAGAGTAAGGCGAAATGGGGCCGGAGTTCTGAGACAAAAACAACATTCGAGCCTGTCGCGCCCGAAGTTCTTGGTCCTGAAAAGGTGGTTTCTCTTAGCGATCGTGCCTCGACTGGAGTCGCTTCTTCCAGGTCAGGGGGGACTAGAGTAACGGATTTTCCCTCGGCCTTCGAGGAAGTTCATTAGCTTCAATTCGCGGTGAGTTTCGACATAGGCCTTTTGAATCCCGCGACTTTCTTTTCTTATCGAGTTTTCTTCTGCAGGCCTTTGACAGGCTTAGGTCTAATCTTATTCGTCATGGAGCTAGGCTCCGAAAAGCTCTAGATGAGGATAGATCCCTTAGGCTCCTTTGCAAGGAAAAGGAAGCCAAGCTGGAACACTTGCAATATGAGGCGTATCGGAGCTCATATTACGAGGGCTACTTGATAGAGCAGGTAATCTTCTATACCGGGTGCGTATGCATTCTGCCTTTTGGCTTTTGAGGCTAACACTTTGTTTATCCCAGTTGCAGAAAAAGACGGAGGCCCTGGAACATCTTCGGGACGAAGCTGACTGTGTCGAGAATGACTATGATGAGCTAAGAGCTCGGGCGGAGGCTCAGGCTTTAGAGGAGAAGGATGCCTTGGCTAAAGTTCCTGCCTTTGAGGTTCAAGTCTGCTTAGCTCAAGATAATGCTTTAGTTAAAATGGATATGATCATGAAGCTCAAATCCGAGGTTTCAAAAGTCAGGGATGATATTGTTGATTCCTGGACCGGAGCAGTATTGAGCCAAACTAAGGCTAATCAAGATATGGCAATTTATTTGAAGGACGTTGTCGATGCTCACGCTGAGTTGAAGAGGGTTGTCAATCGTGAAGAGAGGATAAAAGAATATGCTCGTTGCAAGTCTCGAAGAAAGATTCTCGAGGAGATCTGCGCCAGAGGTTTTGTCCTCTCGGAAGAGTTGGCACGAGCGAGGGTGGACAAGCGTGATACTCGGTTACTCCTATCCTACATCGAGAAAAATGAAGACGAGGCTAGTAGGTCGTAGCTCCCAGGGGTAGGACGTAGATTTTGCCATGTGCTTTTTCGCGTATGTGTATAAAAGAAAACCATGTGCGGCTTTAGTTTTTCTGTGCCCCTTTTTGTCTTTCATTATCTAGGTGAACTAGTCGGTGAGAATCCTTAGATTTGTTATATGGCCCTGGGGCTCATTAGGCTGGCTCGGGGGCTCTTACGGGCTCGGTCGATACGGCCTTTAGTATAGGCTGGCATTTGAGCTCTTATGCCTTTGCTCAACTGTTTTGGGTTTAGTCTCCAAGTTGAGGTTTTGACTCGAGCTCGTTTGGACCTCAAGCTTTTATGTTTGTAGGGGCTGGCAACAATGGCTCTTATGCCTTTGATCGAAGTGATCTTTTATGTGTATGGCCCTGAGGCTTATTATGCTGGTGACAATGGCTTTTACGCTCTGCCCTGAGGCATATGTAGTTAATTATTTTGGGGTTTTGTCTCTGAATGGGGTTATGACTCGAGCTCGTTTGACCCTCAAATTTTTGTGTTTGTGTGAGATGGCGACAATGGCTCCTACGTTTTAGGTCTATGCAGCCTTTTAATGTAAGCTGGCGGTAATGGATTTTACGCTTTGGGTCGAAGCGACCTTTTATTAGCTTTATTTTCCTCTTGTTAAGGACATTTGAAATGATTTTTCCTGACCCACCGTCGGTTCGGGAAGAACCTCGATTTCAAGTTGTTTGCGGCGATGTTCGAGCACCTTGGGAGGTTTGGCTCGGAGGCTGAGTAGCTCGAAGCCTTGTGATTTGGAGCTGACATGGTTGAAGCTCTTTTACCTATGTCAAGGGTAGCCTGTTTAACTGGTTCTTTTCGAAGTAGATTAGAATTATTGGCCTATAATTTTGTAGCAACGGTCGGGCGTCACCGAGTCACCTTAGTTTGGCTAGTACAGCTGTATGATCGTAGTCATTTGTGCTTGGCCGGAGCCATTTTTGGCCCCGAGTATGGTAGTTTAGATGTCTATATCGAGGGTATGCCTTTTCAGGAATCTTACAAGTTCGATAAATATCCTAAACTTCGGGATCGAGTTTATGCCTGTAGGAAGGTGTTACAAAATTTTCATGCCTTTGAGGTCTTAGAGTTTTGTTAATACTTGGTACAAGTATGATTCATGGCTTGCTTGAGGTCTTACAGTTTTGGATACTTGGTACAAGTATTGTTCATGCTTTTCTTGAGCTCTTACAGTTTTGTAGTTGCCTTATGTAGGTCTTATGAAACCGAGTCTGCCCACTCGGGGTCTTATGGCCTCGAGTTTTTTAATGAATGGCGATTGACGATAGTCCCCAAGTCATCGAGGGTGCTTTGGCTCAGAAGCCGTCACTTATAGATTTTGTATTGCCTCATTGAGGGCTTACAATTTTGGATATCTCGACCCTGGGATAGCACGTTTTTGAGATTTTGATGCTAGTCCCCAAGTATTCGGGGAACTTTCGTCCTTGGAGATGTTCCATTATTTTTCACGTTGCCTCGTCGAGGGCTTATGAGTTTGGAGTCTTGGCCCGAAAGTTGCTCGGGTGCTAAATTATCGCCGCCAGTCCCCGAGTACCTAGAACGTTTTGCTGGAGGAATTATTTTTATGAAAATGCAGTTTCCTTTAGAGTATGAGATGCTTCGATAAAAGTAATCTTCGATTACTTGATACAAGTACATATGTCTCCATCATCGGGGGCCCGGCTATACGGGCACGGCTCATTCGACCGTTTGGCCCGGTATATCATTTTCCTATTGAGGCCCCATTTGGTGTTTTTTGGCTTTTTCGAGGGGATGATCCTTCGGGGGATGCCCTTCAATGTTCTAGGTTGACTGCAAAAGAAGCCTCAGACATTTGTTTGGATCTTCCTTAGGTAGCATATAGATGTTGCCTCGTTAAAAACCTTAATAGTAAAACCCTTCTTGGGATGAAACCAGGCCGAAGGATAAAAGTACAATGCATGCTTTCAAAACCTAAGGTCTTCGGGTGGGGAAGAGCTTCAGTTGTTTCGATCGGGTGCCTGCACGAGGGTTAGTATGAAATATAAAATAAAAATGGTGATGATTATACCTTAGCGTGGGATGCGATGGTGAGGTTTCGAGGTCTGGTAAGTCCTTATCGCTTGTAATAAGGATGTCGTACGGTCCTTTTCTATGTTTAATCGGGCTTAGTCAATGATGTAGTTTGCTTTATCTTTGGTTCTTTCAAAAGTGGAGATATAGGTATCGGTGCCACATCGTGCACCGCGAACATTTCTCTTTCCACGTGTTATTCCCCGTAGACGGTTTTAATCTCGTCCTTTGTTGGGAATTTTATCATTTGGTAGAGGGTGGACGGACGCTCACATGCAGTGTATCCATGGTCTTCTGAACAAGGCATTGTACCTCATGTCTCCTTCGATGACATGAAATTTGACATTATGGGTCGTGCCAGCCACACTGACCGGGAGGGTGATTTATCCTTTCATTGTTTCACTTGCCATGTTGAAACCGTTGAGGACTTGAGTGGTGGGCATGATTTGGTCCAGCAGACCAAGCTTCTCTATTACTCTCGACCTGATAATGTTGGTCGAGCTACCTGGATCCACGAGTACACGTTTTATTTGAAATATATTCACAAAGAAAGAGATTATCGGTGCGTCATTATGAGGTTGAGACAAGGTTTCAGAGTCTTCTTCGCTAAACGTGAAGGCATCCTCGGGTATGTACCACCGAGTTCGTTTTTCTCTAATGATGGATATTTTTTTCTTTCTCATCACGGGCTCCTGGGGATTGTCGACGCCTCCCAAGATCATGTGGATAACCTGTTGTGGCTCGTTCGCTTCGTTCTTTTTGGCTGCCTCTCTTTCCCAGAATTGATATTTGGCACGGTCACTTTAGAATTCTTGGAGGTGACCTTTATTGAGTTGCCTGGTTACTTTCTCTCGAAGTTGGTGGCAATATCCGGTCCTTTGGTCGTGTGTGTTATGAAATTCACATACTAAGTTATGATTCCTTTGGGAAGGATCCGACTGTATAGGCATGCGACATTTGGTGTCTCTGATTTTGCTGATGGCGAACACGATATCTGACACACCGACGTTGAATTTGTATTCAGATAAGCGTGGTGCTCCTGTTAGCCCCGAATTTCCATCGAATCTGATTCTGTTAATGAGTCCCCGAGGATTCTCACCTCGGTTGATCAATCGATCATTGTGAGTTGGGTTGCGCCTCGGGGCGTTCCTCCTGTCTTCGGTGTATAGCTGATATCTTTCTTTGTTTGGCTTTGGCTTATTTGCTAAGAGCCTTCTTGGGTATACTGAGCCCGAGGGGCCTCCCATTTGATCATCTTCGACCCTGATCTTTGACTGGTATCGGTTGTGGACGTCCGACCAGGTCACAACGAGATACTCGATCAAGTTCTCTTTCAGCTACCTTGAGGCCACTGAGCTCCGCTCATTCAGGCCTTGGGTGAAAGCCTGTACTGCCCAGTCATCAGATACCGGAGGTAGTTCCATTCATTCCATTTGGAAGCGAGATACAAATTCTCGCAACATCTCGTTCTCCCTTTGCTTGATCTTGAACACGTCAGATTTCCTCGTTGCTACTTTGATGGCACTGGCGTGTGCCTTTATGAAGGAGTCTGCCAGCATGGCAAATGAGTCTATAGAGTTGGGATCTAGGTTGTGGTACCATATCATGGCCCTCTTAGAGAGTGTTTCCCCGAACTTCTTCAGTAAGACGGACTCGATCTCGTTGTCGTTGCCCTTCTCTGCGCATGTGTAGGCAGTAACGTGCTCATTGGGGTAGGAGGTCCCATTGTATTTTGAAAGTTCTGACATTCTGAACTTCTTCGAAATGTGTTTCGAGGCCGCTTCCTCAGAGAACGACCTTTGTACGAACTTTTTGTAATCCATACCTTTCAGGATCGGGAGTGCGCCAGGGATTTGGTCGACCCTGGAGTTGTAGGTCTCGGCTTTCTTATCATTGGCCTCTATCAGTTTCTCGCCCAATTTGATCTTTTTTGGTGAGGTCCTCGAGCAATTTTATAATGGAGAGATCGGCTATCGACATATTATTGCTTGACATCTCCTGTATTTGTTCGGCCGAGGGAACTGTCCCCGGTGCTACCATGCTAGGAGTCTTCTGATGACTTTGCAGCTGAGCAATAGCTAGCTATTGTGCCTGCAACATTTCAAAAATAACATGAAGGCTAACATCCAGTTCCTCCCGAGCTGGGGTTTTTTGGGCTTCCTGTTGGTCGCCTTGGTATATGCTCCTGTTAGTGTGGGAGCTTATTTCATCGTGTCGAGTGTCGCATGAGATTCCATCCATCGGGATCGTTCCTAGCGTGTTCTCAATATTTTGTGGCGGCTCACCAATACCTAGAAAGGCCACCATTTTCTATGTGGTTCTCAATATTATTTTTTACTGAATTAGACATTTTAACCTGAAACCGAAGATCTTGGACAAGAAAACGTGTGAAAGATAACTTGCATTGTGCAATGAAACCAGCAAGAAAATAATCACTATTATTATTAGCCCCACGATGGGCGCCAAACTATTTGCCGTGCAAATGGTAATAATCATTAGATTTGTTGATGGTGATCTATTTTTATTCTAGTTATTTGATTAGACGATGTTGTATGTATGAAGTTTAAAGATGAAATGCGAGCTAAAATAGAGTTATGATCAAACCGATGAGCTAGACGGGGGGCTCAGACTAATCGATACGGGGCCTCGAGGTCGATTCACGTGCTCAGGCTCGAGCTATTAAGGGCAATCGGGTAAGGGCTAACAGTTACCAAATAATTAAGGGAGGCTCTTTATGGACAATGATAAGTAATAAATAAAGAACACGTATGAAGATAGTAAATAAGAGCAACAATATCGAGAGAATATGTTAGAGAGGGAGAAGAGGGAGTTCTTATATGTTTCGTGTAGAATAATTGGAGCAACAGACCTTACAAAATGACCAGGACCCCCTTATATAGAAAGGGGGTCTCTACGTAGTACAAAAAGCATTAATTGTAAAGATGTGGGATAGGACAACTAGACTAGATGTGACACCATGATTCTGGTTCTGAGTAGGCCAGCTTGGCTCTGTCAATCTTAGCCATGCGCCTTGGGAACTCCCTACCTTCATCATAGTCTCGGCTTCCATCGTCCTGGGATCGGGTATCGACGACCCTCGAGGGAGGAGGCTCGACCATAGCTTTATAGCCTTGAGGCCTCGAGATGATTTTCTAAACCACCTCAAATAACGAGAAAATTGGACCCTCCAATTTCGCCGTATACATAGGTATATGAGAAACATTGGATGATTGAGTTGTTATTTGTAAAGAATGTAGCATGCATGGAGTATAGATTCACTCGGTTGCTTAGAAGAGTCGATTATTTCCTTGGGTGTTGTTGTGCTAATGGGGAACAGGTTGTTCGGTTTGTTTGATCAGTTTAATTGAAATCTGAGTCGAGTGGAAGACTCTCAAGAATGGTTCTAATGGATGCAAGACCTAAATGTGGCAATTGAGAATTTTGCGGATTTGTACATGGCTAGAATCGGAGGCTTACATTGGATGGTGTCGAGAATCGAAGTATTTCTATATCATTATGGATTCTACATTCAGTGTCATGAAGGTAAAATGTACAACTTTAAATTCACAGAAGGTGTCTTCAGAGTGGGTATCTCGGTTATGGTACTTTTGGGGTGATTAAGAGAGCATTCAGCGGCTTATAAGCCTTAGGTCGGTGTGGTTTATGCTAGGGCATCGTGTGGTGAGTCTTGGTTTAGGATTGTGGTATTATGGAAAGGAGAAGTATCAATTTGAAGGTAATTCAGAAGGAACCAGGATAAATATGACAGCTTGGTAGTAGGTTAGATCGGCATGGTAATAGATGTGATTGGCTATTTTGGTCCTTATGAGGTAATGAGTTTCTACAGGTGTTTTGTGGTGGTATTCTTGGGTTTTGGTAGCCTGTGTGGCTTGGTTGAGTTAGAGAGATTCAGTTCTGATGGTTTGGTTATGTGCAAATGGGTTTCTGAGAGTTCTTGATGGTTTCTACCACGGTTTGAGATGTATAGTTTCTACTGGCGTGAGGAGCATGTGATGTATAGTGATTTTCTCTTAATGAAATCAAATGGAAAGGTCTTGGCTAATTGAGTGAGTAGTTACTTATTACTCGAAGTGGATTACGAAGTTCTCATATTTTTGTATGATGGCATAGTGTATGCGATATGTTGTATAGGATAGAGATTTGCATGTGTAAGATCATGGTTCAGTTTTAAAGGGGAGGTCATGAGTCCTTAGGCAACATGGACAGTTTCAGATGACTAAATAACATTACTATTTGGTATGTTTTGATGATAGTATACATTTCAGAAGGGGGATGTATTTTGATTTATGGATACTTTATTGGTAATGCGGCTCTCTCCTAGTTGATCGACTACTGGTGTTCAAATTTTACTTTGTGGCACATAAGAATTATAGAATTATTCCCCGCGGGATGATAGTGTATGAGAGTTGTGTTAGACATTCAGGCGCTGGAGTTTGGATCAGATATGGTGATTCATATGTTCTATAGATTTGGAGACTGGGAGCTCTCAGGAGTAGATTGTTGCATGGTTGTGGACTGTGAAGTGTGGCTGAAGCTAGCCAGGTGATAGTATGTGTTATGATTCAGTCATTGTGGACTTTCGGAGGATTATTTATCAATTTGTGGATGAATAGAGTTGATTTTGGGGTCCATTAGTTGACTTCGAACTGCTATTGTTGAGGGAGGTGCCATTCAGTTGTTGTTGAACTTATTCGTGTTCTAAAATGATCTATGAGTTACACTTCTATGTTACGAGAAGTTGTGAATCGTTGGTTTGCACACATAGTGCGGTTCTATTTGGTCTTATAGCGAGAATTTGAGCAAGATGAGTATTCAGATATTGGGTGATTGATTGCGCGTTGTCCATGTTTTTTTCGGATGGTGGCATTGGGTTATTTGCTCTCCATGGTTGTGGTAATGCACTTTGGGTTCTTGATGTCGAATTTCGAAAAGTTATGGGTTTTGAGCAGGGTGGCTCGAGGTATATAATACGGACCAATGTTTGAATATGATCGCGCATTGTAGCAGAGTTATGTAGAGGTATGACCCTTTGTGATAGATTCGTGAGTTTTGGTTCTACGGTGTGTGATGGGTTCCTAGCATTGCGTCGTGGTTATACTCGTTGAGCTTGCGAAAAGGTTCTCTTGTTTGATGTCATTTTCCATGATTGAGTACATTTGGGATATTGCTATTGGGTGCACGAATTGCACAGGTTATGGCTTCGGATTGTATTGATGTATCATGTCACTAGAGTGGTTGTGTTGGATGTGATGAGGTCATCGTACCTAGAATAGGTGCTATCGGATATGATTGCAGTATATTTGGAAGGATGTTGTTGTTGATCAGCTTAGAAATTTGCTATAGTCCCTATTGAAGGACATGGAGTTCCACAACTTATTAATGTGATGTATGGTTATGAGTTTCTGCATGTTTCTTTCATCAGTGGCATTTTATGAAGGTGTTAGAATGAGACTTAGTTTGATAAGAGGTTTATTACCGCTATTGGGTTGTTTTGAGCAGCTACTGTGATTAGAAGTTATCGCTATGAGTGTTTGAGTTATATGGTATATTATGTGATTTCATCTTGAGTTATGGCTATGGCTTGATACAGCTGGTTCAGACTTGTATAGTGTGTAGATGCGAGATTCTAATCTTATAGAAAATTTCGGATGTGGAAATTGGATTCTAAGGCTTATGGGCTAGGTTGGATTAAGAAATTTCAGTCATGTTGCGTTATCATATCTATATGAGATAGGATGACATGGGATCACCCCTGGGTATGTGCATAGTGAGGTTACACGGTGACTTGATTGGTTTTGGAACAACTCTAGGCTTGCTCGAGGATGAACGTACATTTAAGTGGGGGAGAATGTAACGACCCGAGTGGTTGTTTTGAGCATTTGTACTTCGCTCGGTAGTTTTGGGGCATGAGTAGCTCCGTATGATGTATTAGGACTTGTGTGTAAATTTTGGGTTCATTGTGCCTTGTTACTTGTTGATACATCATATCATTGTCCCGGGTCAGTTTTCGTGACATTGTGAGCCCGTGGGTGAGACTGGAGTGATTGATGACTGAGTGAGGCCGAGAGCCGGATAGTGAGTGACAGTTATGGGATCGGGCAGCATGCCGCACGAGATTATTGATTATGCCTTTGTTGGCTTGTTATAGCTCTTGGGTAGAAGGAGACCATCCAGAGTCTACACACCCCCAGTGAGCGCGGATGATATTATTGAGGAATGAATTTCCCTGGACATGGATTTTTCCGAAGTACTTGATTACATTCAGGGATGGATCTTCCCTTGGTATGGAGGTGGATCTTCCCCATGAGGCTGGATTGGCCTATTTCCTTGGTACTGGGTGACTTATAGTTAGTGATGTATATGTTTCGAGATGGATCTTCCCTGGGTCGTATGCACCGTATACAGTACCGAGAGGTTGATTATGATGAGTGGAAGATATGATACAATGAGGTTGAGTACTCTGAGAGTGTGTGTACATCATTCATCTATGAGATACATGACATTGGCATGCATATATGACATACATGCATAGAGATACATTTTCCTCATGATGTACGGTATCCCGTCATTCATGACATCTTACACACATTGATATGTGGTCATAGAGAGGTATCTCACACTTGCTATTTGGAAAGAAAATGAAACATCTTATTAATTGTGAAAAGGGGTTTTGGAATAGAAAATACAGTTTTTTAAAATATCTCATATTTCACGACATTTTCGGTAAAGAATTTGAGTTTTCAAGGATACTCTTGAAAGGCGGAACTATTTTGGGAAAACTTTGAAAAATCTGAACACTTTATCTCTGAGTTACTTCCTTATTTATATTCGTTACATTGTTATGAATTGTTATTGGACATTGGTGTTGGACCCGACCTATGTTCCAGCTCGTCACTGCTTTCAACTTGAGGTTAGGTTTGTAACTTTTTGAGTACACGGGGTCTGTTGTAATCATAATGCACTTCATGCACATTGCGTGCAGATCTCGGATGCTGATGTTGTTGCATTTGATGGTTGTTAGATTTGAAGGTGTACTTGCATCCTTGATGTAGCTGCCTCTTGTTCATGGTAGCCTTAGCTTTATAAAACTCTGTTTATGTACTTTTCAAACATAAGATGTATTTTTTTCATATCGGCTTTGTGAACTATATTCTTAGAAGCCCATAATTTGTACTACCAGTCCTTGGGAAATGTATGAAAATTCAGTTAACTTATCTATTTAATTGTTTGGTTGACTTTAATGGAATTGGAAAGTTATTAGTCGGCTTACCTAGTGGGTTGGATTAGGTGTCATCACGACTAGTGAATTTTGGGTTGTGACATAAGGATAGGACCTTCTTTGTCAATAGGGATGTAGTGTTTAGAGAAGATGTCTTTCCCTTTAAGAAGAAAGAAGATTACTTAGTGCCTATATTTCTAACCTCAATAACTTCACATCTACAGAACATCAAATGTTCAGTACCTCAGGGTGTACTAGCACATGATCAAATATTAGTTCTAATTCCAAGTGATACTGTGGAACCAGAACTTAACCATACTTTAGAAACTATACAAGAGCTACCTCAGGGCTATGAAGAATTTGATAATCAAACTACAGAAAATACAGCTCAAGAATTTCAAGACCTAGGCACTGAGATGCCATCTATAGAATTCACACCGATCACAGATCCAGTAGTCCAATCTGGATATAGAAGATCTGATAGGGAAAAAAGACCACCTATATGGCTGAGTGACTTTGTGTCACTTAACATTCATCAAGAGGTTCCATATTCTATCTCAAAATATGTTACTTATGAAGGACTATCCCCAGCTTATCAAGCATACATAGCCACCTCTTCAAGTGTAATTGAGCCGATAACCTAATCAGAAGCAGCCAAAGATCCAAGATGGATAGAAGCAATGAAAGCATAAATTGATGCTTTACAAAGCAATCATACATGGGATATAGTTTCTCTTCCTGAAAGCAAAATACCAATAAGGTGTAAATGGATTTACAAAGTAAAGTACAAGGCTACAGGTGAAATTGGGAGGTTTAAAGCCAGATTAGTAGCAAAGGGATACAGTCAAAAGGAAGGTATTGATTATCAGAAAACTTTTTCTCCAGTAAATAAAATGAAGATAGTAAAAACAGTACTAGCAGTTGCACCAAGAAAGAAGTGGCATACACACCACATAGATGTGCATAATGCATTCCTTCAAGGATATGAAATATACATGGAGCTTCCATAAGGATTTAAGAGTCAGGGGGAGAAGAAACCAGTATGTAGGCTCATCGAGTCCTTGTATGGAATAAAACAAGCTCCAAGACATTGGAATGAAAAATTGATTAAAGCCCTAATAAAGTCCGAATTCAAGCAAAGTCAGTTTGACCACTCCTTGTTCATCAAGAAAACATCTGAAGGTCTTTACTATGGAGTTAGTATATGTTGATGATATGCTTATAACAGATGATAGTTTGAGTTTGATTGAAGAAACAAAGAGTGTATAGCAACAAGCTTTTAAAATGAAGGATCTGGATGAGTTAAAGTACTTTCTAGGTATTGAGTTTGCAAGATCTAAACAAGGGATACTGATGCACCAAACGAAATATACACTAGAACTCATTTCTGAGATTGGATTAAGTGTTGCTAAACCCTTTGCAACTCCTTTAGACACTAATGCTATATTGACAATAAAAGAGTATCATGATCACTGTAAATATGACAGTCAGTTAGCAGATAAACCTCTTGCTGACATTAATTCATACCAAAGATTGATAGGTAAACTACTCTATCTAACAATGACCAGACCTGATATTTTATTTAATGTTCAAACCCTCAGTGATCAGTTCTTACAACAACCTAAAAACCTCACATGGAAGCATATATGAGAGTTGTTAAATATGTCAAGAGTCAACCTGGAAGAGGAATTCTGCTATCAAGCTCAACCAACAATAACATCACAATTTACTGTGATGCAGACTGGGCAGCATGTCCAATTTCCAGTAAATCAGTAATAGGTTAATCAATTGGAGACTCCTTAGTAGCTTGGAAATAAAAGAAACAAACTACAGTATCTAGGAGCTCTACTGAGGCTGAATACAGAAGCATTGCAGCCACAATAGCTGAACTCATTTGGCTATAATGACTGATGCAGGAAATTGGGATTGAAGTAACTCTAACTATTAAAGTGTACAGTGATAGCAAGGCTGCTATGCAGATTGCAGTCAATCTTGTATACCATGAAAAAACCAAACACATCGAAATAGACTATCATTTTATAAGAGAAAGGATAGTGCAAGGTTTGATAGCAACAAGGTACATTCCTAGCAAAGGTCAACCAGCAGATATTTTTACCAAGGGTCTCACCAGATTTCAACATGAACATCTAATCTCCAAGCTAGGAGTTCTCAATATTTTTGCACCACCTAGCTTGAGGGGAGAGAGGGGTAACTTAACTGTAATATAGAAAGGGCAGAATAGTTCTTTCACTGTGTATGTTAAATAACGGAAGTTATGAGTCCATTAGTTAGTTAATTACCTACCTATATAATGTATATCAGCAGATTTTTCAATACATGCAATAGATATGAAATCATTTTCTACAGCTTATTTCTCTCTCTAACTTCTCTCTAGTTCATCTCTTCTAACTCTTCTTCATTTCTAGGGTTCATACCCTGGTAATTCTCAAATCATTTCAAGAGGTAGGCCAAAAAAGTAATGGTGAGAGGTAATTAGGCAGGATTTGGCGTTGCTTTAACTCACTAAGAACATGACCCATGATAGAAAGGTGTGAAGGTCGAAAATTACGGTAATAGGTAGTCGAGTGTGTGTCTTCCCCATACCGGTAGTATTAGTAGTTAGCCTTGTATTTGGTCATTGACAATCACTATTACTACATGTGTTCTTATTATCTTGCTCTTGGTATTGCTTGTTCTTTTATTATCTTATTGTTGTTACTGCTTTTTTTTATAATCTCGTTGTTAGTATTGTTGGTTGTTACTACTTTATTTTTCTTTCCTTGAGCCGAGGATCTATAGGAAACTATCTCTCTACCTTCAAGTTAAGGTAAGGTCTGCGTACACACTATCCTCCCTAGACCCTACTCGCGAGATTATACTGAATTTTTTATCGATGTTGTCGTTGTTGTTATATTTTCCAAGTGAGTTTTTTGAGTTAAAGGGGTTATCTTTATCATTCAAAAGAAGAATCTGGTATTTTTTTTTTCAACCCTTAAGTACGAGGTATAAGTTAAATCTAAAATGAGCTTAACCATGTTTGTTGAGATATAATTGCGGCATAACTAATTTCGAGATTAGTTGTCTTGAAATTGTAATATTTTTTTATTCCTATGGAATAATGAGAAAACTAAATCCCGAAATTATTAATTCTAGAAAACTTTTTCCCAACCAAACGATCCCTTAAAGGTCAAGAGGTAAACTATACTCCCTCCGTTCCAATTTATGTGAATCTGTTTGACTGGGCACGAAGTTTGAGGAAAAAATGAAGACTTTTAGAATTTGTAATCTTAAACAAGTCCAAATGGGTCCAGAGTATTTGTGTGGTTATAAAAGCTTCTCATTAAGGGTAAAGTTGTAAGTTTAAACTAAATTGTTACCAAATTTAGAAAGGGTTTATTCTTTTTTGAACAGACCAAAAAGGAAATAGGTTCGTATAAACTGGAACGGAGGGAGTATTTTACATTTTCGAAAATCTTGAGTTTATAAATCCCAATAAAAGATTTCGTAACAAATATTTTTGCAAATATGAAAATATTGTATTTAGCCATTTTACTTAAAATTAAATCCTAAAATAAATGTAGCATCATGAGGTGATAAGCATGACGTCATGATTACAGATTACAAAATGGGAAAAAGCGACAGTATACGTTATTAATAATCGGATTGTGATTGACAAAGACCAAGATAAAGTAAGCCGACACGTCACTGCACGTTCTGCTCTAAGGGTGTGTTTAGTAAGAAAATGTTTTTCAATTTTTAATACTTTCCTTATCAATTCATTTTCCCGGAGGAAAATATTTTTCTTATCAAGTGTAGGAAAAATATTTTTCAAAGCTCCTTCTGAACCGTCCCTACCCTCAGCAACCCACCCACCTCCTCTCAAAAAAAGATTTTTTTTTTAAATTTCAGTTTTTCCGTCACCACCCACACTGCTACCCCTCGATCACCCCCCTCCCCCCGCAAAAAAATATTTTTTTACCTTAATTTTTTTTTTTTTTTTTGCAAATTCAAATTTCTGTTTTTTCATTTTTCTACACCACCCACACCAACCCCCCAACCCCAATCCCCCACCCCCTATACAACAAAAAATTT
>MU778897.1:76012-86447 GCA_026770625.1 Nicotiana glauca
AAAATAACTTTTCAAGAGTATTCATAATAATTTAGATATAATAAACATGAAGCCATAAACTTTCAAACCAACAACTATTCGGATCCACAAATTTTATGAACTTTCGAACCGCTAAACTTTTAAAATCGCGGAATTTCGAACCCGTAAACTTTATAATTTCTAAACCTGTAAACTTCCCAATCCCCCACCCCCTATACAACAAAAAATTTACTTTTTTTAAAAATTTATATTTCTACTTTTTTTTTATATTACTGCCCCCAGCCCCAGCCCCCTTCGCTGGAAAAAAATTTTAAATATATTTTTCAGTTTTAATTTTATTATTTATCGGTTTAAAGGCTCAAAATTTTACAAGATCCAAAATTATGAGTTCAGAGGTTTATGTATTTGGAAGTTTACAGGTTTAGAAATTATAAAGTTTACGGGTTCGAAATTCCGCGATTTTAAAAGTTTAGCGGTTCGAAAGTTCATAAAATTTGTGGATCCGAATAGTTGTTGGTTTGAAAGTTTATGGCTTCATGTTTATTATATCTAAATTATTATGAATACTCTTGAAAAGTTATTTTCCTTAATTTGCGTACCAAATACCGAAAAATAAATAAAATTACTATTTGTTTTCCAAAAAAAATTTTCTTGGAACATATTTTCCACGGAAAACATTTTCCATCGTACCAAACACACCCTAAGACTGACTCATTTTAGTTATAGGTCAACAACGCCCCCCCACTTCGGAGTCCGAAATTTTTCTAATAATTTTTTGGACAAAAAATACGTTTTTACTATTAAAAAAGTTATATAATTACCTAATTCGCAGTACTGTACTACGAATTAAATTAACGGAAATTTATCCGTTAAAGTTACTGCGAATTATTAAAATAAAATAAAAATTAACTAATTTGCAGTACAGTACTGCGAATTATTAAAATAAAAAAAATTAACTAATTCGCAGTACAATACTGCGAATTACTTAATCGCAGTATTGTACTGCGATTTCTTTATCAATTTGGCTCTACCAATTAACTGACATAACAATAATTCAAACACATAAAACGTAGTATTGTATTACGAATTTCTTAAAAAAATTCTGCACCCGAAGCTCGAACTTGCTAAAAGGTCATTATTCTGATTTCTTTATGAAATCCATGTGAAAAAGCTGATTTCTTTATGTTTCCTTTTAGTTCTACTGTTTGTTTTTGTGTTAGGTTTGCAAGGTTTGTGTTTGTGTTATACTGTTTAAGTAAAATTAATGTTCAAACGCAATTAAAATAAAATTGTTGTTAAAAGATAGTAATTGTTACCATTATTTACATAATGCACTATCTACACAATGTAAAAACATAAGTAAATCAGTGAGTCTCGCAGCCTGTGTACTTCAGTGTTGCTGCCGGCCTAGGTCGTATCCTCTGTCACCTGGGTACACTATCTGGATCATCGTCATCAAGCCGCCTCTTTATGTGAGGATGTGCAGCAGCATCGACACCACATCTGGCAGGATCAAAAGAATAGGCCGTCAGGC
This sequence comes from Nicotiana glauca, assembly GCA_026770625.1. Taxonomy (NCBI): domain Eukaryota; kingdom Viridiplantae; phylum Streptophyta; class Magnoliopsida; order Solanales; family Solanaceae; genus Nicotiana; species Nicotiana glauca. Next base: position 77,526 of record MU778897.1, read on the forward strand.
TGTCAGCAAGTTCGAGCTTGGGGTGCAGAACGTTTTTAAGGAATTCGCAGTACAATATTACATTTTATGTGTTTGAATTATTGTTATGTCAGTTAATTGGTGGGGCCAAATTAATAAAGAAATCACAGCACAACACTGCGATTAAGTAATTCGCAGTATTGTACTGCGAATTAGTTAAAAGAATTTTTTTAAATAATTTGCAGTAGTGTACTGCGAATTACTTTAACGGCCTTCGTTAAGGTAATTCGCAGTATAGTACTGCGAATTAGGTAGTTATGTAATTTTTTTAATAGTAAAAACGTATTTTTTGTCCAAAAAATCATTAGAAAAGTTTCGGACTCCCCCACTTTGTCTTCGTCTTCGTATTGCCCCTCTTATTATGATCTAACTAAATTTCTAATTTGTGTTAGAAAATTTTATTTATCCGATTTGATATTTAAATTCAAGTTCTCTAGTTAAGAATTAAGAAATATTTATCACTCTATAATAACATTTGTTATTGCCCCTCTCATTTGTTTTCCAAGTAGAAATCTTTACAACAACAACGACGACCTTACCCCTGTCCTGGGTAGAGAGGCTAGGGGTGTTCATGGTTCGGTTTGGATCGATTTTGTCCTAAAAAAAACTAAACCAAGTAAGTCGGTTTTTCAAATATTAAAACCAAACCAAACCAATTAAATCGATTTTTTCTCGATTCGGTTTGTGTCGGTTTTTCAGTTTTTTCGGTTATTTGTTGGATTTTTTTTCTTAAATATAAGACATACACTACCAAAAGACATATTTCGGCGATCATATTTTCAACGTAACATTATCAAATCAATTGCCCTTTGAAAAATCTATTATTTACCAAGATATATTGATGATAATTGAATCAAATAGTGATGAATAATTTAAGGACTCAATTAAAAATATACTATTTTTAACATAAAATATATTCTTTCACTTAACAAAAGAAAACTACTAATTAAACTAGAATGCAAAGGTAAAGAATTGTAGTAAAAGTGCAAACGATTAATATTTACTATAAAAATTTTAAAACTTTGTATAAAAGTACACATATATATAGATGTAATAATAAATTTAAAATAGCTACTCCTATATTCGGTTTGGTTTGCTTTTTTTTTAATTAAAACCAAAACCAAACCAAATTTGATCGGTTTTTAAATTTCAAAACCAAAACCAAACCAAACCAAAAAGTATCGGTTTTTTGATCGGTTTGGTTTGGTTTTCGAATTTGTATGAACACCCCTAAGAGAAGTTGTTTCCAAATAGACTCTCGGCATCCTTCCCTCCAAGAACTTCCCACCTCTCTCTTGGGGAGACCCGAACTCACAACCTCTTGGTTGGAAGTAGGGGTTGCTTATCATCAGAGCAACCCCTCTTGTCAAGTAATCTTTATTATTTAAATTTCATTAATAATACTGGTGCTTTCTATTTTACATTATTAAATTTTCTTACATGTGAAGTTCGGAATATTAAATTTATTTATGCGATATTCTTGCCATAGTAAAATAAATAAATGTTAAATTGGGTGATTTCACATATATTGTGGTTGTGTCCAAAATCAATTCCTTGAATACAATTAAATTGTACCATCCACTTTCAACCATTGGGAATTCTTTACTTTCAATTAAACTGGTTTTCACAAGTGGAGGCAGTTTTTCTAGAGGAATTAAATTTAGATTATTCTATCCGACAAAGTGTGAGGCAAAAGAAGCACCTAATGCTATCTATTTTCCTTAAAACAGAAATATGCAAATGTACGTATTTCAGTCTCTTTAAAAATGAGTCAGCAGCACTTCATGCCTATGTCACTTATATTATAAATTGCGTTTTTTGGTATTTTTGGTGCGACTTCAGAGAATATGCTCAATGACCAAGTCTACCAGTTCTAGACAATATACTCCAATTTCAAGTGAAAATAATAATATATAAAACATTTAATTAAAGATCAAAGAAATAGTAACACAAAGCAAAGACGACCCAAGTCAATCTAACATGTCAGAGTATTATTTCTTCTCTGTTTGCAGTAACCTTTTGACTTGGGTAAGTAAGAATTTCCACCAATATTTCTTTATTAATTATTAAGGTTAAACCATTCTAAAGCTGATAATTTCTAATGGAGATTCCAAAGATGAGAAAATTAAGTTTAATAAGACTCCAGTCTATCTCTGAAAAATATGATCTAGTAGTAGTGCCTCCGGTCCATTTTAAGTTATTCTTTTAATTCATATTTTAGCATTAATTAATAATAAAATTGATCATATTAATCTTAATTTGCTCATTAAAAATAAAACAAATTATTCCTAGACTCTTTTCTTCAAAGCCAATTTTGGAAAGAAAATTTTTCTTTTTTTTATTTCTCAAAAAATCATATATTATGAACCACAAAAAAAATCACTTAAAGTATGGGGTAATATTTATTGATAATATCAAAAGATTATATAATGGAAAAATGTAAACAAATTATTTTTAAGATCATATCATCAGATGAGGCTAACGCGTTTTGTTGCCTGCATCTAAATTGAACTTTATCATGGATTACACCACAAGTGGGGCAGCTTTAGTGGGTCCTCTTGAACCTTTGTATCACAATTAAAAAAGAATTCAAGAATTTGAATTTTGTATGTAGCTTCCTACTCTGTCTATTATACTGTATATCATATTTTTCTAATGACGTATTTTTACGATGGCAATATCGCTGGTTCGGGAACAGAAAAGAGATTAGCTGTTATATGTTTAAATTTATCCATTTCGGTAGATATGCTCTTATGCTCACAAGTAGTGGCGCACGTAAGATTTTTTATAAGTGGTGTTACTATTTTATACTATAAATAATAAATAAATCTCTATAATATCGTATTAAAAAGATCATAACTCGAATCATATTAATAAAATAAAACTCAATTATATTTCAACTTTTCTTGATAAATTTTAATCTTTTGAATTTCAAAATAACCTTACTAGAAATTTATTAAAATATACTTTCATTTCTATAAAAGACACCAAACAATCACTTAAAAATTCACAATTAATCTGTCAATGTTCGTAATCAGTATCAACGTCTAACATAACAACTTACGAGCTTAGCCAAGTGAGCTACCCGACCAATGATGCTAAATGGTGTCGCTTAAATTAGATTATACGTTTATTTGGTTCTGCAATTTAATTAATTATATCGGCCCCTGTATATCATAATTAAAATTATAAGTTCTAAAGGTATTTTAAATGTGTCAAAAAACTTCAATTTTATTTTCATGTGCAGTGAATTGTGTCACTTAAATTGGCTAAAGTTGAGATCAAGATATCGACATTGAACCATGAAAATGAAAGGGTGTTCTTAAATTGGCTAAAGTTGAGATCAAGATATCGAGATTGAACCATGAAAATGAAAGGGTGTAACACTATGATGGGAACATCATACATGAAAACTTAGTTTTTGACACATAATTCCTTCATCTCCTTAGCATAAAAAGATCTCCCAAAATAGGGAAAAAAAAAGAAGAAGGAAATTAGCTAAACTATGAACAAAATGTTTACCATTTTACCCTTCTCCCTATTTCTCCTAATCTAAACCCTTAGGTGAAATTACCAAAAAGGGCCTGGTACATTACACTACATTACTTTCCATGAAAGACTCGAGGGTTGGAAACCCAGAAAAAGAGCCAAAATCAAACCCACATGAACCACCGTCAACCACCACATCCGGCGGCGGAGTAGAGGCGGCAACTGAGCCGATTGCTGTAGTGGGGTCCACTATCTGCTGTTGTTGAGCGACGTGGTCCAATAGGAAATCTGACGTGTCACGCGTTGGCAAAAAACAGCTACCAGGTTGTAGCCGGCTAACAACACGCTGAGGTTCAGGTTTCAGAACATGAGCAACCGTCTGCTGCCCGTTCCCGCCGAACTGAACACCGGTCACCTGCTGCACCATATCACGGAAATTATCCACGTCAGCTGTTATATACGTCGTCGTATTGCGCCTTGAAGCACGTGACCTCCTCTTTGATATCTTCCCGCTTACCCCAACTTTACTCCGCCGGTTCGAACCGGTTGTCTCATTCTCAGACCCACCCGAAACGGTCCGCGCTGAACCGGTTGAAGTCTGAACCGGGTTCGTCTCCGGCTTTTGGGTGGACAGAGATTTTTGGAGTAATTTGGTTAACGTACTTTCGGTTTCTCTGGAAAAAACGTCGGAAAACCAAGAATCAGCAAAAGCAGAACGAAAAGCACACGGATCCATAGTCATTAAATTGTCAGATGCAGCCATTTTTCAAGATTTTCAGTACAAAAAACTCCAAATGAACTAAAACTAGTAGGGATAAAGCTCAAAACATTCCAACTTTTGAGTAATAAAACTTGTTCTATAGCATTTTCTTTAGAGAAGATCGACTGGGTTAAGAGTTGCAGAGTCAAGTGAAAAAAGCAGAAGATATGAACAAATATGAAAGGAGGAAGAGGTACTGGTTGAAGAGAGGTATATATAGCGGGGAGCTTAGAGTAGGAAGGAAGAAACCGCGTTTTTTGTGGCCACGTGTCAGCCTATGTGTACGGACAGTAATGACTCGAAAGAGTACAGACAAACTTGGGTCGAGTGATAAATAGGAGAAAAAGGTCTACTATTTAAAATTGAAAAACTTTGTCTTAATTACTTTGTCACCAGGAAAAAGTTTTAATTTTTTCTTAATATTAATAGAGGTCCAACTTAGAAATAGTTTTAAACTTCAATCAAAAGTTACGGAGTAAATATAAACTTTTTTCTTGAAGTATTTGGACACGTAAACTCACGCATTTCACGATAGAATAAGGACACTAAGAGACGATTTGCCTATGGACGGACAAATTCTAATATGTATAATTTTGAATAATAAAAAGATATATTTGGGGATATTGATTGAAACTTTCTCTCTCTTCGCTCTAGCTTTTCTCTAAGCGTAGGTTAGTCTAACGTACGCACTGGAGCTCTATGGGAAGGGGGCGAGGTCGGGGAAGGGGACGACCTAGAAAAGAGATACAAATCGCGTTTGGAGTTCAGTGCATGTTCAATCCAAGGAGCAAGCATCAACATCAAAGCAACCAGTGACAAAAATATCAATGGAACATTACCCAGCCTTAGATCCGTCATCGAGCTCAGTTGTGAAAGCTATAACAATGGAGGATGTGGAAAAATCTCCTATAACTGGGAATTCTAAGGTGGAGGAAGAAAAATAGAGAAAATTAAGTACAGATCTAGCTCAGAAGGAGGTGATTCCAGCTCGAGAAGAAGTAGCTGCAATAGTAAAGAGTGACGAGAATCAAAAGGAAGCTATGGAGATGGCTAAACCAAAGTGGAACTCACTATTTGCAGGAAATAGAGTGGCAGAAAATGGAATGGTCCTAAGCTACTTTGCTCCCCAAATTGTTGATGGGGAGACGATTGTACAATTGGAAAAAAATGAAGTTGATAAGGAAGCATAGAAATGAAAAAACTCACTTATTGATCTATGTTTTAGGAGAGACACCAGGATATACAATCATGCACAGGCATATTTCTCAAATGTGGAACTCTATTCCTATGCCAGATTTGTATTTGCATTATGTGACTCGATTCAATAATGTAAATGATATGAATAAAGTGCTCTTTGCTGGACCTTATACTATGAGGAATAGACCAATTATTCTGAAATTGTGGAACCCTGGTTTGGATTTTAATCAAGAGTTTGTGACAGAGATTTCACTATGGGTGAAGTTCCCTAAACTACCTATGAGTTGTTGGGGATGTGGATCATTAGGCAGGATTGCTAGTACATTAGGAAAATCTCTATTTGCGGATGAATGTACAACTAAACAAATGAGGATTTCCTATGCTAGAAAGTTGATTGAAGTTAATGTATCCAAGCCACTGTCTGATACAATAGTAGTAATGGAAAAAAATGAAAAAAAATTTCAACAAGAAGTGGAGTTTGAATGGAAGCCCCAATTTTGTTCAAAATATCAAGCTATTGGACATATTTGTACTAAGAAACCTGAGCAGCAAGTGATGGATGGACAAGTACAAAATAGAAGAGGAGGGGAACAGAAGAAGATAGTGCAGGAATGGAAGCCTAGAGAAACTATGAATAAGCAGAATGATGACAAACAACAGGTGACTACAGAAGTCAATCAAAATGGAGTGGATGATAGAATGAGCAAACTGTAGCAACAAAAATTACAACACCAGCTGAGAAGGATAAAAGTGTCACCAAAGGAAAGGAGCAGATGCCTAATCCAGAATTGAATGTAATCAACTTTCCACAATTGAGTACAGTGATGATGTCCAAAGCTAGGACTAGATCTATAGGAATAAAACAGAGAGAGAGAGAGATATAGATAATAAGGCAAGTTGAACCTCCTGACCTAGAAGGACCTATCATTGCTCAATGATTTGGCTATTCTGGAATATTAGGGGGGTGAATAAAGTGTACAAACAAAAAGAGTTAAAGAAATATATTAAAGCAAAAAATTTAAAAATACTGGGATTGGTAGAAACAAGAATAAAGCAACATAGATACAAGAAGATAGCTATAAAAATTGATGCTAATTGGGGCATTGTTCATAATTATTCAGCTGCTGTCAATGGAAGAATCTGGTTGATGTGGGATCAAAACTCCTATAATGTAAATATGCTAAGGGTGGAAGCCCAATTAATACATTGTGAAATCACTACAAATGATTTTCAATGTGTGATGACTGTTGCTTATAGCTTTAATACTGTGGAAGAGAGGAAAAGTTTATGGAGTAGTCAGGAACTAGGAGTGTTCATAAAAATCCGAAATATTGAACCAAACCGAAAACCAAACCAAACCGACCAAAAAAATCGATACTTTTTGGTTTGGTTTGGTTTTGGTTTTGAATTTTAAAAACCGATCAAATTTGGTTTGGTTATGGTTTTAATCAGAAAAAAAACGAACCAAACCAACTATAGGAGTAGCTATTTCAAATTCATTATTACACCTATATATATATATATATATATATATAAAGTTTTAAAAAAATTATGGTAAATGTTAATAGTTTGCACTTTTAGTATAGTTATTTACCTTTACATTCTAATTTGATTGGTAGTTTTCTTTTATTAAGTATAAGAATCCATTTAGTGTTACAAATAATATATTTTTAATTGAGTCCTTAAATTATTCATCACTATTTAATTCAATTATCATAAATATATCTTTGTAAATAATAGATTTCTAAAAGGGCAATTGATTTGATAGTGTTACGTTGAAAATGTGGTCGCCGAAATATGTGTTTGGTAGTGTATGTCATATATTTAAGAAAAATACCGATAAATAATCGAAAAAACCAAAAAATCGACAAAACCCGACATAAACCGAATCGAGAAAAAACCGACTTAATTGGTTTGGTTTGGTTATAATATTTGAAAAAATGACTTACTTGGTTTGGTTTCTTTTTCGGGAAAAATCGATCCAAACCGAACCATGAACACCCCTATCTGGAACATATAGCACAGAGCACTAACTGCCCATGGCTAGTATGTGGAGATTTCAATGCAATGGTAGTAACTGCTGATAGACAGAGCTCCCATCCTGTAACATTCAATGAAGTTAAGGATTTCTCAAATGAATTAATTCAACTCTATTAAATGAATTACAATGGAAAGGTGATTATTAAATATGGACAAACACGTAAAAATGAGGAGAAAGAATCAATAGCAAGATTGATAGAGCTTTTGGAAATCATGACTTGATAATGAATTGGGGCTATGTTGTACTAGAATATGATCTACCTAATATTTTAGATCATTCCCCTATGCTGTTAATCCTGCTTAAAGTGAACTAAAACATTAGAGCACCTTTCAGATTCTTCAACATATGGTGTGAGCATGAACAGTTCCTGTGGCTAGTGGAGACTCATTAGAAGAAGCAACTGGATAACGATCCCATGCAGAATATCTGGAATAAAATGAAGGCAACGAGATATGTATTCAGACAACTAAACCAGAAGGAATTCAGAGGAACTGTGGAGAAGATTGACAAAGCTAGAGAAAATCTTCAGAGAATCTAGACAGCAATGAAAGTTATCTATGATGACAATTTGCTAATTGAAGAGAGAAAAGCCCTGATGAATCTGGAAAAATGGAGTCTGATAGAGGAGAGTATATTGAAGCAGAAATCTAGAGCTCAGTGGATTCAGCTTGGAGACTCAAATTCAAAATATTTTGCTGTTGTTATAAAGGATAGAACTCAAAGGAAACAAATCAAAGAGCTCAAAGCATTGGAAGATGGTAAGATGTTGACTAATCCTAATGACCTAAAACAGGAAATTATTTTATTCTACAAAGGGTTAATGGGAAGTTCAAAATAGTCTCTAAGGGTAGTTAACAAGATAGTAATGAGTAAGGGACCTAAACTCTACCATGATCAACAAATGTTTCTCTGCTCCTCAGTTACAGAACATGAGATAGTGGAAGGGCTAAGATCAATTGGGAATGATAAATCTCCAAGGTTGGATGGATACAACGTTTATTTCTATAAAAGAGCATGGAGTGTTGTCACGACCCCAAACCCGGTCATGATGGCGCCCAACACTAATGCTAGGCAAGCCCGACCATTAACTCTCTCTCAACCGAGCATGAAGCTCAAAACCAATTAATTAAATACTTAAATCAAATATCAATACTCATAGCTGAAATACTCAAATGAAAACAATACGAAACTCTAATATAAACTGTAACTCCCAAAGAACTGGGTCATAAGTCTAGAGCCTCTAAATAATACCGAGTCAAGAATCCTCAAATAAAATAAATATGTTCTAAAGTACGGAAATAATAAAGGGATAGGGGAGGAGTCGGGTCCTACGGACGTCAAAAAGCTACCTCGACAACTCCTGAAAACTCTGGAAACAACAACTAGCTCAACTAGGCTCCCGAAGTACCTGAATCTG
>MU778898.1:6842-19087 GCA_026770625.1 Nicotiana glauca
CACACAACCTCAAAAACATCCTACGGACTTACTCGTGCAATAAATTCTCCAAAATAACATCAACATCAATGAATCAAGCCTCAAAATCATCATTTTCATTTCAAACTTCATAAACTTCCAACTTTAGATATCTAGGTCCGAAACACGTCAAATGACGTCCAATTTCGACCAAACTTTACAGAGAGCGCTTAACACATATTTAAGACTTGTACTAGGCGTCGGAACCAAAATACGATCCCGATACCATAGTCTTTATTCAATTTCCATTTCCATTTTCCTTAATCATTTCAAAAAAACAATTTAACAGAAAAATTCTTTCCTCGGGCTCTAGACCTCGGAATTCGACTCCGGGCACATGCCCGAGTCCCATATTTTTCTACGGACCTTCTGAGACCGTCCAATCTCGGGTTCGGGTCCGTTTACCAAAAATGTTGACCAAAGTCAACTTTAATCATATTAATATCAAAATTCTTCAAATTTTTCATAGAATTCACATATTTCAACATAAAAGTTTTCCGGCTACGCGCCCGGACTGTGCACGCAAATCGAGGCAGGTAAAAATGAGGTTTTCAAGACCTCAGAAGCACAGAGTGGATGGGGAAATAGGTGATGACCCTTTGGGTCGTCACATCCTCCACCTCTAAAACAACCGTTTGTCCTCGAATGGACAAAAGAAAGAAGTACCTGAGTCGGGGAACAGATGTGGATAACGGCTCCGCATATCAAACTCGGACTCCCAGGTCGAGGCCTCAGGGCGCTGACCTCTCCACTGAACATGAACAGAGGGAAAACTCCTAGATCTCAACTGACGAACCTGCCGACCTGGAATAGCTATCGGCTCCTCGTTATAAGATAAATCCTTGTCCAACTAGACAGTGCTGAAGTCTAACACATGGGTAGGATCATCGTGATACCTCCGAAGCATAGACACATGAAAAACTGGATGCACAGCTGATAAGATAGGTGGAAATGCAAGTCTGTAAGCCACCTCTCCTACTCGATCAAGAATCTCAAACGAACCAATGTACCTAGGGCTAAGCTTGACCTTCTTTCCGAACCTCATCACGCCCTTCATAGGCGACACCCGGAGCAATACCCGTTCACCAACCATAAAAGTTGCATCTCGGACCTTACGGTATGCATAACTCTTCTGCCTAGACTGAGCTGAACGAAGCCTCTCCTGAATGATTTTGACCTTATCTAAGGCCTCCTGGACTAAGTCTGTACCCAATAACCGAGCCTCTCCCGGCTCAAACCATCCGACTGGAGACCGACATCGTCTACCATACAACGCCTCATACGGAGCCATCTGAATGCTGGACTGGTAGTTGTTGTTGTAGGCGAACTCTGCTAAAGGAAAAAACTGGTCCCACAAGCCTCCAAAATCAATGACACAAGCTCAGAGCATATCCTCTAAAATCTGTATAGTCCGCTCGGACTGACCGTCCGTCTAAAGGTGGAATACTGTGCTCAACTGAACCTGGGTGCCTAACTCCTGTTGTACTGATCTCCAGAAGCGCGAGCTAAATTGTGTACCCCGGTCCGAAATGATATATGTCGGCACCCCATGAAGGCGAACAATCTCTCGGATGTAGATCTCAGCTAACCTCTCCGATGAATAGGTGGCTGCAACAGGAATAAAATGCGCTGACTTGGTCAGCCTATCAACAATGACCCAAATGGCATCAAACTTCTTCCGAGTCATCGGAATTCCACTAACGAAATCCATGGTAATCCTCTCCCACTTCCACTCGGGGAGCTCAATCCTCTGAAACAACCCACCGGGCCTATGATGCTTATATTTGACCTGCTGACAATTCAAACACCGAGCCACATATGCAACAATATCCTTCTTCATCCTACGCCACCAATAATGCTGCCGCAAGTCCTGATACATCTTTGCGGCGCCCCGGGTGAATAAAATACCGAGAACTATAGGCCTCCGCTAAGATCAACTCTCGAATCCCATCAATATTGGGCACACAAACTCTCCCCTGCAATCTCAAAACACCATCATCATCTAAGGTCACCTTCGTGGCACCTCCACGCTGCACCGTGTCTCTCAGGACACACAAATGGGGATCATCAAACTGCCGATCGCGGATACGCTCCAATAGAGAAGAACGAACGACCGTGCAAGCTAACACTCTGCTAGGCTCAAAAATATCTAATCTCACCAATCGATTGTCCAAAGCCTGAATACCTAAAGCAAGCGGTCTCTGGTTGACGGGAATATACGCAAGACTACCCATGCTGGCAGACTTCCTACTCAATGCATCGGCCACCACATTGGCCTTACCCGGGGTGATACAAGATAGTAACATCATAATATTTCAAAAACTCTAACCACCTCCTCTGCCTCACATTCAACTTCTTCTGCTTAAACAGATACTGAAGGCTCTTGTGATCCGTGTACACCTCACACGTCACACCATATAGATAATGCCTCCAAATCTTCAAAGCATGAACAACAGCTGCCAACTCTAGATCATGAACCGGATAATTCTTCTCGTGGATCTTCAACTTTTTCGAAGCATAGGCAATGACTTTGCCATCCTGCATCAATACTGCACCAAGCCCAACGCAGGAAGCATTACAATAGACTGTGTAAGGCCCTGAACCCGTGGTCAAAACCAATACCGGTGCCGTAGTCAGAGCTGTCTTGAGCTTCTGAAAGCTCACCTCACACTCATCTGACCACCTGAACTGGGCACCCTTCTGGGTCAATCTGGTCATCGGGACTGCAATAGACGAAAATCCCTCTACGAACCGACGTAATAACCTGCTAACCCCAAGAAACTCCAAATCTTGGTCACTGAAGCTGGTCGAGGCCAATTCTTGACTGCCTCAATCTTCTTCAGGTCCACCTGAATACCCTCTGCTGATACAATATGACCCAAAAATGCAACCGAACTCAACCAGAACTCACACTTCGAAAACTTAGCATATAACTGACTATCCTTCAGAGTTTGAAGAACCACTCTGAGGTGCTGCTCGTGCTCTCCCTTGCTGCGGGAGTATACCAGAATATCATCAATAAAGACTATCACGAATAAGTCTAGATATGGCATGAACACTCGGTTCATCAACTCCATAAATGTTGTCGGGGCATTGGTCAACCCAAATAATATAACCAAAAACGCATAGTGCCCATATCGAGTGCGGAATGTTGTCTTAGGGACATCAGACGCCCTAATCTTCAGCTGATGGTAGCCAGATCTCAAGTCTATCTTTGAGAACACCTTTCCTCCTTGAAGCTGGTCAAACAAATCATCAATCCTCGGCAGTGGATACTTGTTCTTTATCGTCACTTTATTCAATTGCCGGTAATCAATACACATCCGCATCGATCCATCCTTCTTCTTCACAAATAACACCGGCGCACCCCAAGGAGAAACACTAGGCCTGATAAAACCCTTCTCTAGTAAATTCTGCAACTGGTCCTTTAACTCCTTTAACTCTGGTGGGGCCATGCGATACAGCGGAATAGAAATGGGTTACGTGCTTGGAGCCAGATCAATACAAAAATCAATATCCCTGTCGGGCAGCATACCCGGCAGGTCTGAAGGGAAAACCTCGAGGAACTCCCGAACAATAGGAATAGAGTCAATAGAAGGAACCTCTGCGCAGGAGTCGCGAACATACGCCAGATAAGTTAAACCTTCTCGACCATGCGTCGAGCCTTAACATATGAAATAACACTGCGGGTGGCATGATCCGAGGTCCCTTTCCACTCTAGTCAGGGCAATTCTGGCAAAGCCAAGGTCACGATTGTAACACCTCCTTTTTTACGCTTTACTACACCCCGTGAAGGGCGTAAAGGATTTTTTCCATTTAAAGGACAATCGGAACGGGATTTATTATTATTTATTTAGAGTCGCCACTTGAGAGATTAATGGTATCCCAAGTCACCGATTGAATCCCGAACCGAGAAAAATATGACTCTGTTAATAGTCCGCAAATCAAAAATTCGGATAAGGAATTCTGTTAACCTGGGAGAAGGTGTTAGGCATTCCCGGATTCCGTGGTTCTGGCACGGTCGCTCAACTGTTGTATTTAATTTTTATCTGATTTCAATACATGTTCTATTTTTATGTGCCTTTGTTAATAATCCGCTTTTATTAAATTTATTATTTATTTTTATTTTTAGAAGAATTACAACATCGTAAAAATGTATCTCGAACCACGCCGTACCAGTGCGCCCGTGGCTTTTAACGCATTTCGACTTCGTTGGGATTTGGATTTGGGTCACATAAATGTGCACCCGTATTAGGAAAGTAATATTATTAACATACGCGCCTACAGTGACTACGTGTTTATTATCTTTGGGAAAGGCCGTGAAATTTGCTAAACGGCCCATCCAGAATTTCTAAGTATTTTAGTAAGTAATTAATGAGGGCCCCGCAATTGTGTATTTAATTTGGCGAGGATCGTCTCATTTTTTCTTTTATTGAAGGCGAAACTAAAGTATGCTAAGTTTTCTATTTATGTTTTTGTCTCTAAAGGTTAATTAATCCATAAATATAAATTCGAATCCCAAATTCAAGTCCGGATTCAAACAAAAGTTTAAAACCTTTTAACTTGAACCCGCTACCTAATTCAAAACCCGATTTTTATATTTATGGTTTAATTTCCTTGTTCCTAATGTAATTTCAGCATAGAATAATTTATAGTGCTTTTTGGGCCTCAAAAGATTTGGCCTAGCGATTGAACAAGCGGAAGCAAAACTTTTCAACAAAAGAGGCTAAGCGGGCTATTTAAATACAAATGACCTAGTGGCTATCTCAATCATGGACCAAATCCGAGTGAATATATCACTCTAGTTAGACCTGGGCCTCCTGTTAAAGCATTTGGACCAAACGGCCTGCACAGAGACTATTTAAACTTTAACTATTAATCCAAAAAAACTGGCCTCAAATTTAACTTGAAATATTAAACATTGAGATTGCTTCAGGTTATTCGAATGTGTTTGACAAATTTCTAAAAAAAAGAATTTTTTTTTATATGAATATTATCAATATGCTTTCCAGATTTCAACAAAAGGAAATAGTACCTGACCTAACAAGATGAGATCCTATTCGAAATATACTACGTAATAAAATATCAAACAAAATGACCTAACTTTTCATGAATTTATATAAAAATGCTTACAAGAGCTTAAATCCGACAGAACACTTCATCAAACTTTAGCTCAACTATACTCTTATACTTTTGCTATTATAATACTAAAGTTAATATATTATCAAATCTGCTGCTTCACAAGTTCAATTCAGAATAACCATATCAAACTGATTCAAGTCTAAACATAATATTCATTCAATCGAGAAAGGAAATTATACTAATTCATCACTCATATCAGTCTAATTTCAATTGTATACAACACTTTACAACAAATATTAGAGAGATCAACCATCATGATTACCGATTTATTACACTAACATTGCCAAGTATTAAAGGAATACTCAGGTCTATAGTTTCATGATACAATTCAATATAAGAAATAATCTATCACAAATGAATTCTATCTAAAATATAATAGAGATTAACATGATAACAGAACTATAATAGAAACATAAATCCACTTCATTTCAATCTTCAACTTCACAATTACATCAATTGGAGATTTAGTAATGTACCTGGAAGTATGAAATGAAAAGGAAAAAGGAATCAGTAGCAATGAAATCGCAGTAACAACAATCAACAACAGGCAAACATAGAAAGAAACCTAGAATTTCAATGGAACAGTAGCACCGCAGTACTGATTTCAATAGCAAGAGGACCTCACTTTCAGTTTTGCAACTCTCACTGAATTTTCTAAATCCTTTCTTAAAATCCAGTCTATATCCCCCCCCCCTTTTATCCTGAAATTCTCTCTCTATTTGTACCCAAAAGCCTCATCCTTTCCAGCTCCTAAAAGCATCAAGCCACGTTATTCCCTGAAGACCACCACTGCTTGTCCCTTAATATTTTAGTTTTAAAATGTATGGGCAGCCTGTTTTCTTGTTTAATCCCTTCAGACTTCATAAAATGGTGTCCATGTGATCTCTATTTTTTGAACTTAAAGGTATATTAAACAATGTATTAAACTAAGTGGTCCAACTAATATCCCCTGACAGATCACTCCTAGACCCCTTTCAAAGTTTTTTCTTCAAATTCCTTATTCCCTTCGAATCCTACAACTATAATTACCAGCTATAACCAATTCAAACTTACTAAAACCAATTAGAGTTCAGGTTAGTGCTTAGGTCAGACCAAATAGCACCAAAAGTAAGACCAACGACACAAAACAGAAATCCTATTGAACTACCAGGGTCACGATTGGCATAGATACAGGGAGATAACTAACTTTATTGGGAACCAATTACAATTAAACTCAGACAAAAATGGACGAGCAGGGAACTAAACAATCCATAAAATGAAATCCTTTGAACCAAATAATAACACCAAATAATTACAGGAGTAGTCCTGGTTTTACACAAGGCACTACTAATACTGAATAATTCAAAACGGAGTAAACTATTGAAGTAAAAAAAAGGATTCAAGTCTCAACAAAAGAAAGGAATAGAAGGTGAATTTATTGAATGAAAACTAAAAAAGGAATGAAACGAAAACCTACCAATTTGAACGAGGACTGGATTGAAACCATCAAATCTTTTGATTTGGGGCCAAAACGGACTTTAATCGTGAGTTTTCGATGTGAAAACACACAATTAAAGTCCAATTTGGTCTACAATTCTTTCACTGTCCACTGAACCTCGAGCTTGAAAGAACTAGGGTTTGGGGTCAAACTTAGATCTAATATTCGAAGGGCTCAGGGGTGATTCAAATGAAATGGGTATGGGATTTGGGTTTAGGGTGGTCTAGTGGCTACATGGTGTTAATTTGGGACTCATTGGGCGAACTAGGGTTCCGGACCGGTTTCTTCGATCTAATATTCGAAAGGCTCAAGGGTGATTCGAAGCAGAACGAGGGTGGATATGGAGAGGGGGGATCAAGGTGGTTCAGGGGTGTGATTCTCCCGGCCATCGGAGCCAGCGCCGCCGGGTTTACGGCGAAAGGGAAAGGGGGCGGCGCTAGGGTTTGGGGCTGAGGGAGATGATGAAGACGGGGTGTGGGAATGAAATGGGGTGAAGGGTTTGGGGGGTCTTTTGTTATGTTAAAATGCAAGAATTAATTTGGTTCGTTGGATCACGAGAATCCAATGGCTCAAATTAGATCGTTACACCAAACGGGGTCGTTTTGGTTGATGGGGTACTGGACTGGTTCAGGGAATGGTCGGGTCGGGTTAAGGGTGAGATCGTGGACGTTCGATCAATTAGATTCAACGGTCCAGATCAAACGATGTAAAAAATGAACTAGTTGGGCCCAGTTCCGATGTAAAAAATGAACTAGTTTGAACTATTGGACCGGGTAAAAGGTGATTTGGGCCTGGTCTTTAATTCAATTTTTGGCCCAGTTCCGATTTTGCTCTTTTATTTCATTTTGTTTCTTTTCTCTTCAAAATATTTTATGTCAAAATTAATAAACTAAAAATTCTAAAAGTCTTAAATTAACTTATGGAAATAAATCAACTTAAAAAAAAATACCAGTTAACTCTTAATAATAATTTACACATAATTAAATAGCAATTAAAGATAAAATCACACAATTAGACCTTAAATGTTAAAATTGCAAAGCACATATTATTTTTTTATTTTCATTTTTAATTGTAATAATTAAATCCTAAATGCATATTTTTTGTATTTTTCATTAATTTAAACAAAATAAACACATACATGCAAAAATGCAAACAATGACGAAAAATACCACAAAAATCCACAAATTGCAAATAAAGAAAAATTATTTTATTTTGAATTTTCTAGGAGTAATTCACATAGGGCAAAAATCACGTGCTCACAACGGTCTTGGCATGATAATATAAGATAGCATGATACGGGGATAACCAATCCATCCCCAAAATATTGTCAAAATCCACGATATCTAAAAGAAGTAAATCAATATGGGTCTCAAGACCCTCAAATACAACCACACAGGAACGATACACCCGGTCGACTACTATGGAGTCACCCACCGGCGTAGATACATAAATAGGAATGTCCAAAGCATAACTAAGACATAGCCAAGCAGGGTGCAAAATAGGACGAAACATATGAATATATAGACCCAGGGTCGAATAGCACTGACGCATCTCTATCACAAACCAGAATAGTACATGTAATAACGGCATCTGACGACTCGGCCTCTGGTCTTGCTGGCAAAGCATAAAACCGAGGCTCAGCCCCACCTCCCTGAACCATGTCTCTGGGAAGATCGGCTACCTGCTGACCCCTACCTCTGGTGGTCCGGCCTCCACCTTTACGGTCTCGACCTCCACCTCTATGATCCCTACCCTCGCCCCTGGCTGGCTGGGCAGGCTGTGGGTCACCTGGTGCCTGAATCACGAGGAGAGGACCCTGCTGCTACGACTGTGTACCCCTCAATCTCGGGAAAGCTCTCCTGATGTGGCCATACTCACCACACTCATAACATCCCTCCGTACGATGAGACTGGCCCTGACGACCCGAATGACCTCCATGAAAACTCTAAAGAGGTTATGCACTGATGGGAGTTGGCGGTGCACTGAGTGACTGCTGATCGAAATACTGCCCACGAAAGCCACGATCACCTGGAACACCCTGCGAAGCCTGAAGGGCTGACTGAAAGGGCTTGGAAGGCTGACCCCTATCATAAGAATCCCTTCCTCCAGATGAGGCACCACTGAATCGACCTGAGTGATGTGGTCTCTTGTCTGACCTAAGACCACTCCCCTGTGGCAAGACCATATCGATCCTCTAGGCCATATTGGCCGCCTCCTGAAAGGTAATGTCACTACCCACCTCTCTGGCCATTTGAAGACGAATAGGCTGAATCAAACCATCAATGAATCTCCTCAACCTCTCCCTCTCGGTGGGGAGTATGACGAGGGCATGGCGAGCTAGATCGATAAACTGGGTCTCATACTGGGTAACCATCATAGACCCCTGCTGGAGGCAATCAAACTTCCTCTGGTAAGCATCCCTCTGCGTAACGGGAAGAAACTTCTCTAGAAATAACTCCGAAAACTGATCCCAAGTCTAAGGCGGCGACCCTGCTGGTCTGGCTAAACAGTAATCCCTCCACCAAATCTTGGCGGATCCAGATAGACGAAAAGCCGTAAAATCAACTCCATTGGACTCCACAATGCCCATGTTCCAAAGAACCTCGTGGCAGCTATATAAGAAATACTGGGGGTCCTCAGAAGAAGCTCCGCTTGATGGAGTAGTGAAGAGCTTGGTGAACCTGTCCAGCCTCCACAAAGAATCTGCGGACATAGCCACTCCATCTCCGGCCTGTGCAACTACCCCGGCTAAACTGTCACAGCTGTCTGAACCGGTGGAATCTGAGTCTGAGGAGCTACCTGCTCCGGAGTACGTGCGGCAGGAGTCCGGGCCCCTCCTCCAGCCTGGGAAGTGGCAGGTGCTACAGGGAGAAATCCTGCTCGGGAGACACTCTCCATGAGGCCAACCAACCAGACCAAGGCATCCTGAAGAACTGGGGTAGCAATAAACCCCTCTAGGACCTGAGCTGAGCCCACCAAAACTATCTGGGCTGGGGTCGGAACCTCCTCATCAAGGCCAACCTGAGGGTCCGCCACTGGTGTTGCTGCTGGTAGTTAGGCTCTTCCCCTGCCTCGGCCCCTAGCATGGACACGTCCTCTGCCCCTAGCGGGAGATGCCTGGGGCTCGTACTGCTAATCTGTGGATGAGGAAGCGCGTGTTCTCTCCGTCTGCGAAAGAACAGAGTAGAAATTCAATCAGCATTGAGAAACCAAATCGCACGACAAGAAAGAACAAATGAGAGATTTTTCCTAACTCAATAGACTCCGGGGAACAAGTACAGACGTCTCCGTACCTACTCCTTAGACTCTACTAAGTTTGTCCGTGAGTTGTGAGACCTATGTAACCTAGTGCTCTGATACCAACTTGTCACGACCCGGATTTCCCACCATCGGGATCGTGATGGCGCCTACTCGTGGTAGCTAGGCAAGCCAACTTATTTACCCTTTCATTACTAGACAATTACTTTAACAGTTTACAGCATCAATAAAGAACATGAAATTTAACAAGAATAATAGCGGAAGTCTGATTTATAATTACGAATCATAACGCGGAACAGTCATTAATAGCCTCTACCCAAGATTTGGTGTCACAGTACTCACGAACTACTAAGAATATACTAAATACAATGGTCTGAAAGAAATATATAAGTTGTCCGTCTCGAAAACAATGAGGCAACAGTATAAAAGAGAACATAAAGAAGAAATGCCAGGCCTGCGAACGCCTGCAAGGCTACCTCGGTCTCGTAAAAATGAAAGCATGCTCCCGTACTAATGCTGCTGCTGCTCCTCAAAACCTGGACCTCTACAAAAATGCACAGAAGTGTAGCATCAGGACAACCGACCCCATGTGCTGGTAAGTGTCTAGCGTAACCCTGGCGAAGTAGTGACGAGGCTAGACTGGACACCACATAAACCTGTGCAGTTATAAATATACAGCAGAAATCGAATACAAGGAAATTAACAACATGGGAGGGGGAAACATGCCTATGGGGAGATACAATATTAACAGTAATCCTGAGTAATAAACTAAAACAGCTTAGATTCACAATAAATAAGGAATCAATACTCAATACAAACACATGGTATCAATAACTGTCGATATTTGTGGAGTGTGCAACCCGCTCCACAAATACCACTGTTGCGGCGTGCAACCCGCTCCACAAATACCACTGTTGCGGCATACAACCCGACCCATATCATTGTTCATGTATCATTGTTGCGGCGCGCAACCCGACCCTCATATATCATTGTTGCGGTGTGCAACCCGATCCACAATATTATTGTTGCGGCGCACAACCCGATCCTCAATGTCATTTAACAGTCTGACTTCCCAAACAACAGTCACAATTAAGAGACATAAAAATAAGAAAATATTGACAAAATCCCGGCAAGGGAAGGAATCTAACAAGGTCAACCAAACATCCCGGCAAGGGAATAATCAACAGCGCTTTCTTTTTCTTACTTTTCTTATCTTATAACCCACTCTACTATTTTGAGCCAACGCTCCAGAGAATCAGGTAATCATTTCACCGTTCACATGTTATTCACAACATATAGGAATCCTCCAATAATCAAGGAGTTCACAACCAAGTCATGATAATCACATTATAAGGACTCACGGTCATGCTAGACACCAATGTATAGATACTCGTCACCATGCCTATACATCGTACTCGATCACATAACAATTAGCAACAAGACTCAACTCCTATTCCCTCAAGCTAGGGTTAAACCAAACACTTACCTCAAAGCCTTGAAATCCACTTAATCCTCAACTATCGCGTTACCTCGCGGTTCCACCTCCAATTCGCTCGAATCTAATCAAGAATTGTTCAATTACTTTAATAAACACTATATGAATCAATTTGAATGCATAAAAATGATTTTCCCAAGTGTTTTCCAAAATTTCCAAAAATGCCCTCGGGCCCACGTGGTCAAAACCCGAGGTTCGGACCAAAACCCGGTTACCCATTCCCCCACGAACTCAAATATGTAATTTGTTTTGAAATCGGACCTCAAATCTAGGTGTAACTCCCCAATTTATAGAAAACCTAGGTTCTACCCAAAAACCCCAATTTCACCCATAAAAATCCTTGATTTCAAGTGGAAAACATGTTTAATGATGTTAAAGGTTGAAAGAATTGAGTAAAAATCAACTTACAAGTGATTTTGGATGAAGTTTGCTCTTGACAAATCACCTATGGTGTTCGGATTTTTGAAATAATGGTGAAAAGTGGTGAAATTTCGGCTAAGTATAAAATTTGCTAGGCTGCGGATATGGGAAATACGAACATAGGTTCACATTTGCGAACAAAACAGGGCTGGAAATTGCGAGATTTCAGTTCACATTTGCGAACACTGGGCCTAAGTGCAGACTTCGCTTTTGCGAAGTATTGATCGCATTTGCGATCTTGGCAATCTCGCATTTGCGGGCACTGTGATCGCATTTGCGACCAGTGCCTGGAAATCCCTTACTCGCATTTGTGAGCAATTTATTCGCATTTGTGATCCCAAGACAAATCCCCAGACTTCATATTTGCGATGGGGAGTTCGCATTTGCGAGTCTCGCATTTGCGAGAAATCCTTCGCAAATGCGAAGATATCAGAC
>MU778901.1:13798-27617 GCA_026770625.1 Nicotiana glauca
CCATACTTATGTCAAACCAAAATTCCACCTTCACATCAATGTAAATTACCCCATTCTTCTTTAAGCACACTTACGTCAAGAGCCACCACTTATCCAGGAATTATTTTTTTTCCACAACAATCCAACTATATTTTTTTTTCAATTCAAGTGACTCTTCCTTTTTTCAAAACAGTGTACCTTTCTCCTTATTCAATTAGTTCCCCTCAAAAGCCAAACTAACCACCCCACACTTTAACTTTTACAAAGTTCATAACATTCAAGTGCTCATGAGAGGTGAAAAGTTTCAAATAGATGGTTAATTCAAACAAATGGGTAAGGTTTGTAATGTGGTTGCCAAAGAAAAAAGGATTATAGGCTTAAAGAGGTTAACTACGATACATAACAATTATGTGTGTAAAATATACATATCTGGCTCAACAAGAAAATGCCTATATCACTTCCAAGACTGAATAACACTACTATTTCGCTTTGCAAACACACAGGGAAAGTTCTAGGCATCAAATGCAATGCACTGAATAACGCAAAACCTTACACNTTCAATTCAAAGCACAACACAATGTCTCTTAATCCCAAAAAAAACTAATTATATCCGGTTCAAATAAAACCCTTGGAAAAGAACCGTGGCCAAAAGAAAAATCAAGGGGGAGTTACTACACTACCTAAAACAAAACAAAAAATCTTTTTAGTATTTTCTTTAGACTTACTTCCCTCAAGAAAACTGTCTAGAAGATCCGTCATCAGGAAAAGTCCAATTTAAAAGAAAACAAATACAGCTAAAGTAGCATGAAAAGTCACCCAGACAATCTCCTCACCCCACACTTAAAGTTGTGCATTGTCCCCAATGCACATCCATAAATACAAGAGGGTAAAAGAAACTCCCTGATAGGCCAAAGGCCGAAGCACTAGCAGTTCATGGGGTACTCAGACTTCTTCCAGCTTGGTCCTTCATGCGGGTACCTCACACTTAGTTCCAACCATTGCATTTATTGGTGCATCCTTCCAATACCTTTGCTTTCCATGATCCTAGAAAATAAAAAAATTGACACTACAAAAATAATATAATTAAAAAAAATAAAAAAATAAATAAAAGAAAGCAATAAAGATGGGTTGCCTCCCAACAAGTGCTTGATTTAACGTTGCAGCACGATGTGAATCACTTTTTGCCTCCACTTTGAACTTATGAATCGGACCCCAAGTTTTGATTCTACTCTATGATCATGCTCCTGGGATGGTGGAACGAATCTGGCTGGCCCAATAAAATAATGTAGTATTCTGCACTTCTTGGCCTTTAGATGAGGTGTGTAATCCCGATTTTCTGGCAAGAAGAATTCCAGAATGTAAGCACTTTGTTCCTCATTCCTCGACTCCGCAAATGGCTCGGACGACTCTATTTCCATATCATCATCTAAACACAATGTGAAAAAATACTTGGAGTGAGGACCAATTCCCTAAACTACATGAACATTGGGACAGTCTACATTTTCAACACTAATGACAATAGAGTCAATAAAATATGTATCCTCAATATCCTAGGTTGACTCTAGTATCTCTTCTACAACATCGACATCCTCAAAATCTAGTGCGATTGATTGTTGGTGTTCTACTCTAGAATCCTCCTCTAGCTTATCAATTTCTATATCTAATTCACTCTCTTCTTGGATACTATTCACAATATTGGCTTGTTGAGCATTAAAAACTTCAATCAGTTGACTCATGTGAACTTTCAAGTTGTAAATAGTTTCCTCCTGCCTTTCTATCCGCATTAGTAATTTACTCTGTTGTTCCAAAATGCACTTGAACATGTCTTCGAGCTTCTTTAGGTCAGCTTCCCTAGGTTCTTTGTTCCTATTAACTTCACCAGAAAAAGAAGAACCATCAAAGTAAGGGGTTGGGGGAAGGTAAGAAATTAAGCACAACCGTGAAAGTGACCATCTTGACCACCACACATATCACACACATTCCACACATAAGATTGAGTTGGTGCACAAAACTCGCTCTCAGGAATATTTTGATAAATTTGCCCTGGGTGGTTTCCTTCACAATATGCATAAGGAGGATCAAAAGAAGAATTACCAACAACAAAATTCTCATAATTCCATGATGTCATGTTTCTCAAATAAACAAATAAAACTAAAATAAAAAATAATAATAAAAAATCAAATAATAAAATAAAAGTTCAAACTTGAAACCTAGCAATATGTACACCTACAACTACACCGTTAGTTCCCCGGCAACGGCGCCAAAATTTGATCACGCCCAACTATGCCTTATAAAAAGGACAATGCGGTCGTTGCAAATATAATCCGGTTTACAAGTCCGGAGTCGAATCTCACAGAGAACTAAGGTTTAGCTACAGCTGTTCACTATCACCAAGAAGACAAGCTTGAACAATTCCTAACTTATAGATATTTAGATTCTTGTGTTTAACTAATTAACTAACAAATTAAACTACTAAATTAACAACTAAATATACTAAGGGTTAGAGACAAGATTAAGGAGGTCTAGAGTTATGATTTCCCCAATTGTTGGAATTCTTCCTGCTATGTCTTCTATAATTTCGCCTAAGTATTCTCTACCAATCATGAGCACTCTTATTACCGTAACTCTCTCCCGAGCAATTACAATAATTTACTAGACGCACTCTCCCGAGCTACGCTAGCTGGCTTTTAATACAGCTCACTTCAGATCGCACCCAAGGCTTCGTTATTCCTAATCCCGCCTTTAAACCCTCGGTTATTGATCTCTCATATACTCTGGGAGTGGTGTTGTTCAACAATTACCTAAATATGCACTCTCTCCCGAGCAATGCATACTAAATAGGCACGGCTAATTGAGAGCTCTTCAACCAACCACAATATAAACGTAGTTGAACAAATAGAGAAAAGTTATGGCTCAATTATATAAAAACATAACAAGAATTTATCCTACAAAAGGTTCTATCAAAACTCCAGATAACAAATTAGTTATTCATAATAGTACGTAAAACTACAATACTAAAAGTCATAACCAACAATGAAAAATAGGAAGAGGAAGGAAAAACTCGTAGAAGAATTCTCCGTCTTGCTCCCAATGTGTTCTTGGCTCCAAGGGTGTTGTCTAACCCTAAAGTAGTGTCTCTTGCCTTCTTAGGTCTAATTTGTATCCAAAATATGTCCCCTCCTTGTTCTTGGCCGGCCTCCTTTGTTTAATATAGGGTTTAGGGCTTAAAATTCCATGTTTTGCACATAAGTCCCTGAAATTTCCACCTCCTGCCGCGGTTTTGCCGCAGTCGCGGTAGAACCGCGGCCAAACATGCCCTCTGATTCTTCAGTTGTCCTCGACCATCTTCTACCGCGGTTCTGCCGCGATGGCGGTGGAACCACGGTTTTTCACTCTGTTACGTTTAGAATTTGGAAAAACGTAAAACATAAAAGTTGTATCCCTTTGAGTTATCTTTCCAACCATATATTGTGGAGCCAAAATAGAGTTCTGAGAAAAAAGTTATGTCCTATTTACTAGACAGTGCACAATATGCCTCATCGAGTCTTCCTTTGTTCTCAACTATCAAATTTGACCCCCGAACACGATCCCGGCTTAATTCTATGAGCTTTTACTCAGACTTCAAAGCTTCAAATCACTTAAATTCATTCCATAACATCTATATAGCTCGGAATCACACCTACAAGGCATAAAACACACCGTTATCGTAAAACACTAGCGATTAAAGCGCAAACTCAACTAAAGTGCATTAAATTAGAGTGTAATAAGAGACTAAAATATGCAATTATAGCCTATCATCACAACAATTTCATCAAGCTACAAATGAATTGTCTGGGCAATATTATCCTACTATTTCAAACTGTTTAATTTATATTGCAGCACTATGCGATTTGTTTGTTAATTTTTCAGAGGATGGGAAAATTTATCAACTTGCTATAAATGTAATGAAAGAAAAGTTTAAAAAATATTTTTTTTCCTATCCCCCCTCTTTATGGTATTGCTGCCATGTTAAATCCTACCATGAAATTAGGAGGTACTCACTTTTGGTATTCAAATATTTATAAGGCTTTAGATCTTTCTAATGAGGAATTTACTACACTTGCAGATGCAAAAGCCTCAATTAAAATAAATGCTCAAACAATTTATAATGCTTATCAACTTGCCTTAGATCATGCTAGACCAAATGTTCCAACTCCTATTTCGTCAAGTTCATAATCATCTAAAAGAACTGCGGGCCTAAAAGCACTTAGTTCTTGGACGGAGTTCAGGGGTTCTCAAGGTGATAATATTGATGATACTTCACATCTAAATGAGTTTCAAGTTTATTTGTCGCAGGGCCTTGAAAAGGAGAATCCAGACGTCCTTTGATCTTTTGGAATAGTGAAAGACCAGAGAAAAATATTTTTTGGTTCTTGCAAGGATGACTCGAGATATTTTATGTATTCAAGCTTCAACAGTGGCATCAGAGAGCGCTTTCAGTCAAGCAAGACTTCAAATAGTTGATCATAGAGCGTCTATGAGGGAAAGCTTGGAAAAATAAGTACTCTTCAGATATTGGATCCGCTCGGAAAGAAGAAATTTTGGACTTGCAAAATTACAACCGGAGATATGGGTGACAAAGAACAACTTATAAGCTGCCTTTTGTCAAAAGTTAAGTCTATACCCTATGTACCAGAGTTTCTATTATATTGGTCTACTTAAGTTTCTATTTCACACAACAACAACAACAACAAAAAATTCAGTATGATCCCAAATGGTGGAGTCTGGAGAAGGTAGTCTGTACGCACACCTTATCCCTACCTAATACAAGTAGAGAGGTTGTTTTCGGTTTCCATTTCACACTAAGCTGTTGATTTGAATTACTTAAATCCAAATAAAATCAAACATTTTTATTTGAGAGTATTTATATAATAGTTTGAATTTTCACGTAATTAATTAGAGAAATAATAATTGTTCTTTTTTCGAGTGATGTGTTAGAGTTTCTAAGATAAACCAAAAAAATATAAAATAATTGGAGATCGTACCCAAAATTTATTATTTGACTCTCGGATAGTTTTTTTGTTTTTTTTGCGACTATTTTGGTATTGGCGGATATAATTGTTTTTAATCCTTTTATTTTTATTTTTTCTCTTATTCATAAATAAAGATAAATTTATTGTAGACTCTGAAAAACAAGTTGAAGAGGCGTAGAATTTTTTAGAAGATATTGTATGATAACAAATTCGTAATATAGTGATAAGACATATCTTTATTACATGATTAATATAAAAATATATGCCATCAATAATTACTTAATAAATTAGATGCACTAAATTTGATTTTGCATATGCCAATAAAAGTGGAGTTGGAACAGTAATATACAACAAATTGATTAGGACTGACAATGAATGTGATATGTCAGCTTGTGACTCACTCTTTGCTCGATGTTTTTTTACCGGCGAATACGAGAAATTTTATTTTGATTGAGACATGCCATGTAATAGCTGAGTGAG
Organism: Nicotiana glauca; assembly: GCA_026770625.1. Lineage (NCBI taxonomy): Eukaryota > Viridiplantae > Streptophyta > Magnoliopsida > Solanales > Solanaceae > Nicotiana > Nicotiana glauca. Next base: position 19,270 of record MU778901.1, read on the forward strand.
GGCATTAATTGCTTGCCAAATGGCATCTGCGGGACCCACATTTAATAAAAGATCTCCCCCTCTCTCCTTTTACTTTTACCGTTCCCCATCCTATCTCTTCTCTCTCTTCCACTTTCTTCAAATAAACAATAATTTTATAGCATAAAGCTTTACACCTATCAAGAAAATTTCACAAGCGAAAAAAAAATTGTCATAAAAAACCACTTAATTTTCATCAATTATACCATAAAGTGAAATCAGATCCATAAAACATTAAAGCAATCGACAACCTAACTTGTATATTTTATTAAAAGTATAGAAATCATATATATTATGCATATCTTTTAACAGATCCAACTAGTAGATAAACTAAAAATTTTTAAGAGAAAAGTGGATTGAAGAGAGGAGAAAATTTAGGGCTCCGATGAAGTTGGGTCTTTTCTTGTCGACAATGAGGCCAGATACGAAGCAGAGGGGTCCTTGTTTTCCCCTTTCTTATCTTTTTTATCTTTTTTCCTCTTAACATTTTTTCGGTTTTTATTTTTATTTTTATTTTAACATGTCTCAAAATACTTGCTTTTGATCCTTTGGAAGAAAAACAACGTGAAAAAAGTTTTTTGGCTAAACTTGTTTCAAATTTAACTTGAACAAAAATTTGGCCCAAAGAAATTTCACCTTTCCGTCTATTTTATAATACAACTTTCATAATTTTAAAGAATTTAAGTTTATTTAATTTTTCGCACATTATTTTTAATGTGATGTTTTCTCTCTTTTAAACTAGTATTTTAATATTTTTGTTACATAATTATTGATAGATCATATAAATCAAAGTAATATATTAAAAAAATCCTAATCAAATTTAAAAGTTATGAAGGAAGAAGAAGAAAGTGGAAGAGAGAGAGGGTGAAGATGGGGTACGTAAAGGTAAAAGGAGAGAGGGGGGAGATCTTTTATTAAATGTGGGTCCCACAGGTGCCATTTGGCAAACAATTAATGCCCTCACTCAACTATTACATGGCATATCTCACTCAAAATAAAATTTTTCGCACCTTTTGAATATGGGATTTCAACCGGGTTACTAGCAACTACGGGTAGATCCAAAAATATTTTCATCTTCGTATGGTGTTTGCACTATATTAATACTATGGTTTAATTCTAAGTGTATAGTTAGAAAATATTTTTAAAACGTTTGTAGTTTGCATAATAGAGAACTTAATGTTTCACACTTAAAAGCTATTCTTATTTATAAAGGTCCATTTCTAGAACACAATTTATAACGCTTTATCTTTAACCTGGTTTAATTTGAGAAAAAAATCTATAGAAAATTATTGAGGAAATTGGTTACACTTGATTATTAGAAAAATATTTTATACTCGTCAACTCCAACTTATTTATCAGATTATGTCAGTAATTCCATAATCATACTCTATAATTTAAAATCAAAAACAAGTGAATTCTTAATAGAACTTCAAAGATGCTACAATTTGCTTAAGTAATAATGATTGTACGACTGAAAATATTTATTTATGTGGCGATCCAACCAGCCATTTTATATATTGTAGCCCCATTCCTTTTGTATTGCTCATTCTATGTTCATGTGTATTTATGTGACTTACTGGGGCGATTAGTTTGGTTCCGGGGATGTTTCAGAGTGAATTGGACCCTTAGTCCTAAGGTTGGAAGCTTAAGTTGGAAGAGTTGATTGGAGTTTGACTTTTGTGTAAACGGCTCTAGAATGGAGTTTTAATAGTTCTGATAGCTTCGTATGATGATTTTGGACTTAGGCGTGTGTCCAATTTTGGATTTGGAGGCTCGTAGGTTGATTTGGTGCATTTTGGCGAAAATTGAAAAGTTGAAGGTTTTGAAGATTGAGAAGTTTGATCGAGAGTTGATTTTGTGAATATCGGGTCTGGATTTTGGTTCTAGAAGTTGGTGCCGCGCCCAGTTTTCTCGTGAAAGCAGGTTTCGACATGTGAAAACTCTTTTAAAGAAGGGTGATGTGCAGCATGCTTTATGCATAAATAATAACACATTGCCAAGTATTTGCATATGAAAGTACGTAAAAGCAGTAAATAGCATAGTAAAGGTGAACATGAAAAGAAGAGAAAGACAAAAAAGAGAAGTCATTTAGCTCATGAAAAAATATGCGAGAACGTAATGAAGCAGGTAGGGAAATAGGGGTGGGAGAATCATAATATAGCAATCTTAGACAAGAAGAAAGAAATGGAGAGAGGTCATACATGTCATAGAAAATAAGGAGAATAAGGGAAGGAATGTACTTGTCATAGAAAATAAGGAGAATAAGGGAAGGAATGTACTTGTCATAGCAATTTAAACAAATACGGGAAAACAATGAAAGGATGTGCAGGTCACAACAGTTTAACAAATATAGAAAATAACAAGGAAATTAATCCACATAAGTCAAATTCGTTATGATATGAGACTAAGTATCCCTAGCAAAGTCGCCATATTATTGCACCCAGATTTCTCGTGGAAGCAGGTTTCGACGTGTGACAACTCTATTAAATGAGAGCATTAAAAAAGGAGAGTCGCCACCTAACGATTTTTTGGGTACGTTAGGGCACCTATTTGCAAATAACTCTCCAAAGATTAGTTAAAGGCTCAAATTACCTTAAAGATAAGGTGTTAGGCACTCTTCGAAGTCCATAACTATGGGTCCCGATTGAGATTTATGCTATGTGGATTATGTGATTAAGCTAGGTGTAACGACCCGGCCGGTCATTTTAAGAATTAATATTCCGATCCCCTATTAACCGCATTCCTCGTGTTTGTTTCTGCTATTGTGAGTTGCCGAGAGGATTTATTTGTAGTTTTGGAGAGTTTTGGGACACTTAGTCCCTAAATAGGAGTATAAGTTTTAGAATTTGGATCGTAGTCAGAATAGTGTGAAGACGGCCTCGGAATGGGATCCCGTTGGTTCTGTTAGCTCCGTTGGGTGATTTCGGGTTTAGGAGCATGTTCAGATGGTGTTTTGGAGGTCTGTAGCTTATTTAGGCTTGAAATGCCGAAAGTTAAATTTTTAAAGTTTCCGATTTGATAGTGAGATTTTGATATATGGTCGAAATGGAATTTCGGAAGTTGGAGTAGGTTTGTGCTGTCATTTGTGATGTGTGTGCAAAATTTCAGGTCATTCGGATGGGGTTTGATAGGCTTTTTGATCGAAAGCGTAACTTGAGAGTTTTTGAAGTTCTTAGGCTTGAATCCATGGTTAATTCGATGTTTCGATTTTGTTTTAGGTGTTTTAAGGATTGGTATAAGTTTGGATAGTATTATATGACTTGTTCGTGCTTTTGGTTGAGGTCTCGGTGGCCTCGGGATGATTTCGGATAGTTAACGGGAAGTTTGTAGTTGAGAGTTTGCAGCTGAAGCTGCTAGTCTACTGTCATAACCGCACCTGTGGCTTGGGGACTGTAGGTGCGAGCCCGCAAAAGCGGTTGAAGTACCGTAGAAGCGGTTTGAGGCGAAAAGGGAGTTGATCGCATATGCGGTCAAGGCACCGCAGAAGCGGCACCGTATCTGCGGAAAGGTAGTCGCAATTGCGGAAAGCCCCGTTTAATGAAATGTCGCAGATGCGACCAGGGCTTCGCAGGAGTAGGACCGCAGGTGCGGTCCCAGAGCCGTAGATGCGGTTTCACTGGTGAGAAAAGGGGCAGAACGAGGGTTTAGTTTCAAAAATTAGAAAATTAATTTGGAGCTCAGGAGAGGGAGATTTTGGGAGGTTTTTGAATAGGAAATCAGTGGGTAACGATTCCTAATCCCTTTCTAGTTGTATTCCTATAATCTAATCTTAGTTTTGTCATTAAATTCCGGTTTTGGGATGAAAATTGCGAAAAAGTTGGAGAAAGTTCTTAAACCTAAATTTTGAATATTTATTGGGAATTTGAGATTGGATTTGGATAATATTAATATGGTTAGACTCTTGAGAGTATGAGGATTGTGAACATGTAAATTTTACCCGATTCCGAGATGTAGGCCTGGAGGGTATTTTGGTTATTTTACCTAATTTCGCATATTAGCTTAGAATTTATTTGAGGAATGAGTTACTTGAGGTGTTATTTACATTATGTAATTAAATTGAATAGATTTGGGCCATTTGGAGTCGAGCACTCGTGGCAAGAACATGGTTTCAGGTTGATTTTTGAGCTAGTTCGAGGTAAGTGGCTTGTCTAACCTTGTGTGGGAAAAACTCCCCTTAGGATTTGGGTTGTTGATAATTGAAATGCCTTGTACAAGTGACAAGTGCGTACTTGTGCTAATTGTTGAAAATTTGTTTTCTTTAAGTAACTATAGATGTGATTTCCTTTTTCATATTCATATCGCATGTAATTTAAGCCTGATATTAGCCTAGGGAAGCATGTTTAGTTGACTTAATTGCTTTACTTGCTCAAATTGCCTTATTTGGATTATGTGCAGCAAGCTAGACTAGAAATACCTATGTTTACTTTGGTATGGAAATTTGAATTGAATTGAGTATTCTTCGTATTGCTGCTGTGTGTTTACTTTGGGACTACGGGACGGTATCCCGGGAGATCCCCTGTATGTTTACTTTGGGACTACGGAATTATATTCTGGGAGATCCCCCTGACTTTTATATTGGAACTACGGGACTGCACCCGGTAGATTCTCTCAGTACTGGATATTTACATTTGGGACTACGGATCGGGCTTCTGGTAGATCCCCGCGCATTATGAGTTATACTACGCGACTGCACCCGGGAGATCCACTAAATTTTTATATTTGGGGACTACATGAAGGTATCCTGGGAGATCCCCGATTGTTATCTCTCCGTTGAGCTGTATTCCTTTTCGTGATTATTTTGTCTATGTTAAAGTTGTTATTGTTCTTTTATCCTGTGTTACTTCTTATTGTTGCACTCAAGTATACTGTCTTATTCTATGCTGTTATAACTTGTATATCCTTTAACCTCAGTAGGGTCCTAACCTTCCTCGTTAACCGACCGAGGTTAGGCTTGGTACTTACTGAGTACCGCTATGGTGTACTCATGCCCTTCTAGCGCATGTTTTTCAAGTGCAGATCCAGGTACTTCGACTCAGCCCTACCATCCTTGAGGCGGAGTGATCTATCAGAGACTTCGAGGGATGTATCTGCCACGTCCGCAGACCGAGGAGTCCCTTTCCATTTTCACTCATAGTATTAGACCTTCTGTATTTACTTTTGTCTGGTCACTCTGAAGTTAGAACACTGTAGTTATTCCACAACTTGTGATTTCATGAGATTCCGGATTTTGGGAAATTTAGTTCATTTTAAGAGTTTGATTTTTATTATTTCTGCAGTTTGGCTAGTTTATTTTTCGTTGGTTCTTTTTTCGCAAATCTGTTAGGTAAGTCGTAGAGACTAGGTTCCATCACAATAGTTTACGGAGGGCGAACTTGGGTCGTGACAAGTTGGTATCAGAGCTCTATGTTCATTGGAGTCATGAATCACAAGCCGGTTATTTAGAGTCTCGCAGATCGGTACGGAGACGTCTGAACTTATCTACAAGAGGCTATGTAACTGTTAGGAAAATTTCCACTTCATTTGATTTCCTTGTCGTGCGAGATTCTGACATCACAATTCTAAACTTGTATGTTCTATTCTCTCACAGATGGTAAGGACACGTGCTACCCGAGATGACTAGGCACCCGCGCCCCCTACTGGAGCCATCAGAGGCCGGGGCCGAGGACGCACACACACGAGCAGCCACCGAGGTGCCACCAGTAGTTCCAGCTGGAGTCCAGACACCTGATACGTCTATTATTACTACTCCAGCACTCCAGGAGACTCTAGCGATGTTTATGACTATGTACACTACTCTAGCTCAGGCAGGGTTGCTTCCTCTCGCTGCAGCTACATCCCAGGCCAGGGGAGGAGCACAGACTCCCACCGCCTACACTTCTAAGCAGCGAGTACATGTTGATCAGGTCCCAGAGATTATTCCTGTACAGTCGGTAGCCCCAGCTCAGCCCGAGGAGAGGGCAGTAGCTTAGAGGAGGAGCAGAAGAGGCTTGAGAGGTTCAAGAAGTATCAGCCTCCTACATTCAGTGGACTAGACTCAGATGATGCTCTTGTATTTCTTGAGGAGTGCTACCGTATCCTCCGTACCATGGGTATATCAGGATCGAGCGGGGTTTCCTTCACTACCTTCCAACTTCGAGGAGCCGCCTATCAGTGGTGGTGTGCTTATGAGTTAGACAGTTCGGATGAGGCAACTTCCCTGACTTGGGCTCAGTTTTTAGATATGTTCACGAGAGAGTATGTTCCCTAGAGTCTCAAGGACGCTTGGCGCGTAGATTTTGAGCATTTGAGTCAGGGTACTATGACTGTCTCGCAGTATACTGTCTGTTTCACCGACTTGGCTAGACATGCACCAGCTTTGGTTTCTATTGTTTGTGAGAAGGTTCCCCGGTTTATTGAGGGGCTCATTCCCAGCATCAGGTCTAGTTTGGCTCAGGAGTTAGAGATGGATATTTCTTATCAGCAGGTGGTGAGCATCGCTAGGAGAGTAGAGGGAATGCATGCTCGGTACAGAGAGGAGAAGGAGGCCAAGAGGTCTCGAGAGTTGGGCCAATACTCTGGTGCCCGTGCCCCAGTATCAGCTCGTCATGGTAGGTGTTGTGGGAGTCGCCCCGTTCATTCAGCTCTTCCAGCAGCCAGTGGTATTCCAGGTCCACCTAGGCCTCGTAATCCTTATTATGCATCTCCAGTATCTAGTACGCGTACTGCGCGGGGTGCTTTTAGTGGTAAGTCTAACAGACCTGGCCCGAGCCAGTCACAGCCGCCACGTCCTCCCAAAGATTATTTTAAGTGTGGTGACACATGCCATATGGTGATGGACTACCCCAGTCTTAGGAGGGGTGCGCCTCCACAGACTTCTCAGCCACAACATGCCCCGCAGAGTTCTCAGGCCATGATCACAGCACCAGTTGCTACCCCACCTGCTCAGCCAGCTAGAGGTAGAGGTTGGGGAGGTAGAGTTCACCCTCGAGGGGGAGGCCAGGACAAATATTATGCCCTTCCTGCCCGTACTGAGGCTTTCACCTCCGATTCTGTCATCACAGGTACTATCCTGATCTGTCATAGAGATGCATCGGTTCTATTCGATCCAGGCTCCACTTATTCTTATGTGTCCTCTTATTTTGCCCCGTATTTGGGTGTATCTTGGGATTCTTTGAGTTATCCTGTTTATGTTTCTACTCCTGTTGGAGATTCTCTTGTTGTAGATCGCATTTATTGGTCGTGTTTGATTGCACTTAGTAGTTTTGAGACTAGAGGCGATTTGTTATTGCTCAGCATGGTAGACTTTGATGTTATTCTGGGCATGGACTGGTTGTCGCCCCATTATGCTATTCTTGATTGTCACACAAAAATTGTGACACTGGCTATGCTAGGTATACCGCGAGTAGAGTGAAGGAGTACTTTAGATCATACTTCCAATAGAGTTATTTCATTCCTTAAGGCTCAGTGTATGATTGAGAAGGGATGTGATATGTATCTAGCTTATCTGAGAGATGTCAGTATTGATACTCCTACAATTGATTCAGTCCCAGTTGTACGGGATTTCTCTGACGTATTTCCAGCTGACCTTCTGGGCATGCCGCCCAATAGAGATATTGATTTTAGCATTGATCTGTTGCCGGGCAATCAGCCCATTTCTTCATAACGTATGGCTCCTCCTGAGTTGATGAAGTTGAAGGAGCAGTTACAGGAATTACTCGATAAGGGTTTCATACAGCCCAGTGTATCACCTTGGGGTGCTACAGTCTTATTTATGAAGAAGAAGGATGGTTCTATGTGTATGTGTATTGATTATCGCCAGTTGAACAAGGTTACAGTGAAGAACCGTTATCCTTTGCCTCGTATTAATGACATGTTTGATTAGTTACAGGGAACTTGTGTGTTTTCTAAGATTGACTTGTCAGGCTATCATTAGTTGAAGATTTGGGAGCCAAATATCCCGAATATTGCCTTTAGGACTCGGTAAGGTCATTACGAGTTACTTGTTATGTCATTTAGGCTGACTAATGCCCCAGTAGCCTTCATGCATTTGATGCACAGTTTATTCCGACCATATCTTGACTCATTCGTTATTGTCTTTATTGATGACATTCTGGTGTTAAAAATGCGGTCCATTATGCGACCGCATAATCGATATGCGGACCGCATTTCCACCGCATACCCAGGCAGAGATGTCCAGTGATTTGGGGTCAATTCTGCGGTCCAATATGCGGACCGCATTTCAATTATGCGGTCGTATAGTGCCACCGCAGATCTTACCCGAACTTCCATTTTCTAAAATTTAAAACCCGACCCCCTTTCTAATATAACACCCTAACCCCTCATTTTAACCA